>JANHAO010003265.1:0-26537 GCA_026873985.1 Saraca asoca
GATGTATATCTGCCTTGTTGAGGTCTTTTAATGAATAAAGCTTCAGCTTCTTTCTGCAATTTTTGTTTGTTGTTTTTGTTTCTCATATAAACATTTTGGTTTGAACAATCTATGCGACTTGCGTATAATCAGAAGTAGCATGAGTTAGGGATTAGAACAATCCTGTACTCGAGCCGATCCTGTGGTCAAATAAATAGACAAGTTAGTATGGGAATCATAAAATAATAAGATAAGTTCGCATGAAAGTTGCAAAACGATTAAGTTCGCACGAGAGCTGTGAAATTAATAAGTGAGCAATCTCGTGCTTGGGCCGACCTTATGGCCAAATAGATAGGTTCGCATGAGAGTTATGAAATGATTAAGTTCGCATGAGAGCTGGGAAATAATTGAGTTCGCATAAGATCTGCAAAATTAATAAGTGAGTAATCTCGTGCTCGGGCCAATCTCGTGGCCAAATGATAGGTTCGCATAAGAGCTTCGAAATGACTGAGTTCGTATGAGAGTTACGAAATTAATAAGTGAGCAATCTCGTGCTTGAATAAACAGGGTGGTGGATTTTGTGCCCAGATAAAAGGTGATCAATCTTGTGATTAGGGCGATCTTGTGTCCAAATAAAAGGTGACCAATCTTGTGGTCGGGGCGATCTTGTGCCCAAATAAAGAGGGTGCCAGTTAGGCGAATCACCTGTTTGAAGAAAATTTAAAATCAGAGTAGTATTTGAAATATTTACATAATTCACAAAGATTACAAAAGTTTAAAGGGTTAAAAGATTGTCCTGATAGTAGGAGACTGCTCTCGCTCAGGGTCTTGCTGAGATGGTCCAAGCCGCTGCCTGGAAAGCTGCACAAGTAGTCATGCAAATGACCTATTTTGATGAGATCCTTGATAGCATTCCTCAGTGCCCAGCACTCTGAGGTAACATGCCCAAACTCATTGTGGTATGCGCAGAATTTGCCTCAATTGAGTCTGGACTTACTGGGAGTCTTCAATGGTGGAGGCTTTCCAAAATCCTCTTTGTCCCTTTCCATTATAAAGATCTTATCCTAAGCATCTGACAAGATGCTGTAGGTGTTATGATGACCTGAGAATGGGGGTCGTTCATCCTTACTCTTCTTAGCGAGCTAACACTTGGGGCTATCATTCCCATTACCACGGTTACTCCTCTTCTTGTTTTAAGCTGAGCTATTCGCTTCTGTTTTCTATGGACCGAAAGTCTCTTCCCATCTGACTTATTTCACGGCTCGCTCATAAAACTTGCTTAGGTTGCTAACTGGGGATTTGTACAGACTCTTAAATAACTTTCCATCTCTATGGAGTCCCGCTGAAATGGATGTTAGGATGGCCTCGTCTAAGTGCTTCTCAATGTTGTTGACCTCGAGCCTGAAGCGGGTGATATAGTCTTTCAGTGTTTCATGTTTACCCTGGAAGACCATGGCGAGGTAACACTGGGGCACGAGCTGCTTCCTCAGTGCTCAGTACTGATCAATGAACTTTCCTTGGCACTGCTCCCAACTGTTAATGCTGCGAGCTAGGAGGCTCCTGAACCACATTCGAGGGATTTCACCTAGAGTAGCAGGGAATACACGACACCTGACTAAGGAGTTGCAAGCTTGTAGATCCATCTGGATGTTGAATAGGTCCAGATAGTTGTGCAGGTTGCTGTCTCCGTCATATAGTGGAATGATTAGGACTTTGAGCTTGCACGGGAGGGGTTCCTCCACAATCTCTCTAGAGAAAAGGGTTTGCTCCCTAAAGCGGCCTTAGTCATTTTGAGCCTGAGGGTGCTCCTCCAAATGCTTGACTCTTTAAAGGAGGTTTTCTACCAAAATGTCCAAGCCCCCCAATCCTTGGCTAAAGACTTGGTGGTTTGGTTCACTGTTCCGGCCATGTAGATAGCGATTCAAAGTCTACTCTTGGCTAGCTTCACCAAAATGGTTAACCTCTAGTACGACAGTCTCGACCTGCCCTTACACATTTTGAGCTTGTCCTTGCACTAACACTGTGACTATTTTAGCTAGCTCTCCCATTATGTGTTCAAGTTTCTCCTGATGCTGAAGCCAAGTTTGCACCCCATTGACGCCGTTGGGGACGAGAATAGGCTACACTGAGCTGGCTAGAGGGACACCAATAGTTGCTCTGATAACAGAAACAGTGGATGAATATGTTATTGAGACATGACCATCCAGAGGATGGAGTTGTACATTTGAAGCTCTGGTGGCTCTTCCCTTGGCCATTGCGGCAAGAAATGAACCAGAATCAGGTGAGATCCCCACAGACGATGCCAAAATGTTGACGTCAAATTTTGGTATTAAGCCAAACTCTGACCAACAGGGGGATTCTTCGGGATCTCTGATCGTGCACTGGTTCAAACACAATAAATCAACAAAAATATGCAGAGAAGAAGGGAAGAGCAGAGAAGGAGACACAGGGTTTTTAACATGGTTTGACCAAATTTGGGTATCACCGAACCCTACGTCCATGGTAGCGTGTTATTGTGATGATGTTTCTACAAAGTTACAGCATGCAGTCTCTGTTTTAGTAGAGTTTCGACATAAATCCTTTCTCTCTTTCACAGGAGGCTCCTTCCTGATATTTATAGAGGAAAGGAGGTTATAATAGTAATTATATATGCAGTAAATATATTACATCAATATTTAATGTACAAGACAGAATATACAGACTAAATCTACTTTTTCAGTTACTGGAGATTATCTTCTGCAGGCGGGCCCCATTTGTCCGTTGGGGCAGAGTATGATTTGGTCTTCTATCTAGCGAGCCCCATGTCACTAGTCGCACTTTCCTGACTGGATCGTATAGTCCAGAGTCATGCACATCATCAGGAAGGAGATGTTAAACTCGCTCTGTCGGGCACAAGTTCTAGCCGACGGGTCGTACTTGCGACACAAATTGAAGGCGTAGCGATCCGGACAGTTCTTCCGATCGATCCTTTTGTTGTTCTTGGGCTTCTCGTGTGTCCATCCAGGATAAACCATTTTTCTCATATAACACATAACATATCATTTACATATATCATAATTTTCGCTCACCAAATCATGTACAATTTCAAGATATTATTCTAATTTTCAAAACATATCATTTAAATATATTCTAATTTTCATTTGCATGATTGTTCATAGTATATCATTAACATAACCATCATAATAATGTATTGTTTTAATGTATCATTTTAATTAGGATTTTAATAACATATCATTTGCATATATCATAGTTTTCATTCACATCATTTTTTTAATCAAGATAAATTCTTGATATTGGTTATTTAGGTGTATCTTAGCACAAAAATAAAATAAAATAAAAAATAATAAACATAACCATCATAATAATGTGTGGTTTCAAGCCATCATTCAAATTACTTGAATTTTAATAGCATATCACTTTCCTACATTCTAGTTTTCATTCACATCTTTTTTCTATAACATATAATTATCATAACCATCATAATAACGTATTATTTTAATGCATCATATTAATTACTTGAATTTTCATAACATATCATTTGCATATACATCATAGTATTCATTCAAATCATTTCTTAATCAAGGTAAATGCTTGACGTTAATCATTTAGGTACATTTTAGAAAAAAATAAATCAATAACAGAAAATTTGAATTTTCTTTTACAATTTGTTTCAAGTCATTAATCAATAAATGTATCTACTTAAATTATTTAAAAATTTTAACCAAAAAATAGAAAATTTTCAAAGATTTGAAGGAAGAACATGACACTTGCAACCAGTCAAATTTCTAATTATCTTTTTTTTTTTTAATTTTGCATTAGAGAAAATTTTTCAAAATTTTTTTTCTTGTAAACAAAATTGCCAAAAAAAGACAAAAAAAGAGAAGAAAAAAAAACGTTTATGGTTATATAGTGTCATAATTTTTTTTACTTTTATTTCAAAATAGAACATGAAAGTCTAAAGTCCAAGGTAAAAAGTATCATATGCAAAAATTCTAAAAAAAAATTGAGCAAATTAATATTTATTAGTGACTAAAATATCTTGTTTTACTATAGAGTAATTTTTTTAGGTTTGAACTTTGTTGCGTTGTGAAAATTTCTAATTGAGTCTGCACAAAATGCTTTTTAGGGAAGAGTGTCAATAGCTTCTTAGGGGCACATCAAGGCCTTGTTCGGTACTCATCCAAGGCTTATTAGCACTTAGTTTAGGGGTCTTAGGAGTGTGTTAGCTTGAAGCCTCCTCTACACACTCTAAACTATGTAATGAGATATATATCAATAAAAATGAATTATCCCTCTCCCTATTTGATTGTCCCTTGCCCCTTACTTATTAGAGGCTACTTATATGGGGCATTTTTATGGCTTGGTTATTTAGTTACTTTGATTTACAGGCTTAGGTTACCTTCAAACATATTGTGCATGAGATTTTAGTTGTATGGGTGGCAAAATTCGCAATGCCTCATCTATCTATCCAAATGTAGATTGAGTTTGTTAGAAGGCTAGCATATTAGTCAAAAGTGACAGGCATGCGTCACATAGTTTTGACTAGAGAGCTATGACCCATCACACTTTATCATGTACTATTAAAATTGGATAAAGATATTTAACCAATAACTAAATCTTTATATCATGTCACTAAGTATCTAAATTTGTACAAAAAATCAATTCACAAATAATATGCATATATAGTACTGAGTGTGAATCTAAGAAAGCAAAATTCTCCTAGTTAGGTGCAATCCTCAAATGCCTTAGCAAAGAAAAGGAAATCACACTGTTTATATCCTCAATGGAGAGTCTACAACTCTATCTAGGGTGTAAGGGACCTACCTTGCTGAAATCCTATTGGGCTAACTAACCCATCATCATTGGCCTAATTACAAGGCTCACACCACTAAAGTCTACTGTTAGTGTAGGTATCAACTTAGGCTAAATAACATTATCATACTTTAATTATCCTATTTTACAAAATTATTACGGCATTCTAATAATCCAATCATAATATACTATGGTAGTCTAATATAGAAAATTCTAACAATCTCCCACTTAGACAACATAATTTAATAAACAAAGAAATTGGATTATAATTTATGTTTTGTGACCACAACAATGAATGCTAACAATAATTTTGACACCATTACAACTATAGGTCCAACATAAGTACCTAATAATGCAGATCATCATATCCAATAGGGATGCTAATGTAATATATGTCCTAAATACTTATATTCCAATAACCAAAACACAATGTGAAATGTGTGAGTATCAAGACATATATATCAAAATGTGATCTTATGTACATCTTTATAAAATGGTTCATGCATCCGCCTAATATGTCAAAATGAAAATCAATAAATCTCAATACAACAATGAGATAGGGTTTAAATGTCTCCTCTGATATGCCATAAACAAATGTGCACAATCAACAATATCATATATATATATGAGACATATGGAAATATCATTACCATTTCACTAATCTTAAGATAACAATGACAATAGTTCATCATTTCAATAAGAAACATGAAACTTCCACTAACCCTAAATGCCAAAAGGCTTAGCTAAACTCAATCTAGTTGCTTATCCATGAACAATTTTACATCTAAGCTTTTGGTTAGTGGATCCAGAAGCATATGATCCATGGCAACATGTATAATGCTTGTGTATCATGTGTATGAGAAATACTTTCATTACTATTTTAAGAGAAGTTCATAGTAGCAACATTGTCATAATATATAGTTTAGGTCCTAGAAATGTTCTTTACAACTTTGAATCCATATATCATATTCCTTTATCAAATAGCCTTATAAATGGCTTCACAACATGTGACACTTTACCTTTATAGTAAAATTTGTTATAATTAACTACTTGATAGTTTCCACGGTGTAGCTTCTCCTATCATCAAAAAGATAAATCCAGATATCACTTCCTATCATCTAGATAATTTACAAAATCAGAGTCAAAGTAGCATTAAACAATCAAATTGCCAGATCTACAATAAGTCGGCATAAAATTCTTTGTCCGTTATAGGTACTCCATAACTTTCTTTGTAATAGTCCAATATTTCTGACTAGGATCACTCAAGTATCTCCTAAGTATGCTAAATGCATAAACCATATTAAGATGTGTACATACTTGAGCATACAACAAGCTACCAACAACAAAAGTATATGGACCTACTTTATATATTTGATTTTCACATTATTTTGAGGACACTAGGTTTTATAAAGAATTTCACCTTTCTATCAAGGTGCAATACCTTGAGAGCCTATAAAACATATTAAACCTTTTGAGTACCTTTTAATGTACGATCCTTAAAACAAGGTAAGAAGACTTTATGATTTATCATGATGGATCTATATGCCCAGCACAAAAGTGGCATCACTAATATCCTTCATATCTAAAATATATCAACAATATCTACTTTGTCTTAATCACAAGGCTTAAATCATTATTTTCAAGGTAAACATTATCAACATATAAGACTAGAATCATAAATATGCATGTACATAACTTATAATAGATACAAAGATTTGTATCATTCTCCTTGAACCTAAGAGAAGTAACAATCTCAATAACCTTGAGATACCATTGTCTAGACATTTTATTCAAATCATATTTATGAATCCTTTCATTTTACATACTAAATGTTCTTTACTCTTTTCTTGGAAACCATCTGATTAGTTCTCACGAACAGTTTTTGGCTAATCACCATTCAAGAATGTCGTCATGCATTTGGTGAAGCTCCAAGTCAAAATGAGCTATCAATGTCATAACAACTCCAAACAAGTATTTAATTAAAATAATAAGAAAATTTTCTATAATCAATGCCTTCTTTCTGAATGTGGCCCTTTGCTACCAATACGGCTTTATTCCTCTTAGTCACCTCTTGAGTATCCCATTTTGTCATAACGACCCACTTGCATCCAACAAGTTTGCAACTAATAGTTAACTCTATAAGATCTCACACATCATTATCAAGCATCAAAGCAATCCATCATTCATAACCTTCATTCATTCTAAAGAATTAGGACTCAAAGTGACTTCTTCAAAACTAATCAGATCATTACCATCATTGACATCAAATTCGTACTCCTACAAGTATACCACATAGTCATTAGTAATTTCTAATTTGCAAGTCATTTAGAATTTCCTCAAGGGTACTTTATTTATAAGACTCGATTTTATTCTATTATCAATAAAGCATTAAGCTTTCAAATTTCCACCATTGGTTATACTATATGTTATACTAAATCATTTTCTTGATTGCTTCAAGTTTTTTCAACTAGTGACGGTGCCAATGAAATAATAACTTGCACCTCTCTAAGAGAGATATTATGTGCTCTTTCACTCCTCACTGTTCGACAAAACAAAGTGGTTCAATTACCCTAATGGTGTAGATTGGATAATAAAATCTAATACTTCTATGGTCATTACAAAATTCAACTGTCAATAGTCTTTGGATCAAGTTAAATGGTAAATTGATCATATGACTTCATTTTAGCCTTGAAACCCTATACATAGAAATGCCTAAGACTAGGCTTTTTCCATAGAACAATTCATGAGGTTTTAGATATAGACTAACTAGGTTCTTGATTCAGTATATACACTATGGTCTTTAAAGCATCACCCTATAGAAAGTCTAGTAATATTGAATGCACTAGCATGCATTTGAATATGTTTAAGAGTGTGTAATTCCACTTTCTTATGATCCAATTCCATTCAGGTGTTTCAGGCAAAGGATGCTAGCCTCAAAACCATAATCTTAGAGATATTGTATAAAAGAATCCAGATTTCTATCAATTTTATCATATCTCCATAGTACCATCACTTTTATCAAAATTGACACATTTAATTTTCTTTTTTCATTTTGAGTTCAATTTCAACTTTAACACCCCAAAAGAATTTAAGATTTTGACTTTCAATGTATATTTCCACCTAATAAAAAAAAATTGAACAATCACAAATAAAGGTGAAATATTAGTATCCACCCATAGCACTTGACATAATTAGTCCACCAACATTAATGTGAAACAATTCCAGAACATCTAGTCCTCTGGTAGCCAAAGTATCTCCCTTCATGTAATCAATATACTTACCAAAATAGATAAGTCCAAGTCATGAAGAATTTCTTCTTTTATCAATTACTCTATCCTTATATGGAGATATCACCTAAATGCCTATGCCACAACATGGAGATCTCACATTAATTCTAACCTCTTTTGTATCCAACTACAGTATTTATGAACAAACTAATTTATTTTTTTAAAAATGGCAACTAATTTTATAGATTTAAAACAACACTTGAAATCTATTTCTCCTCATTGAAGGTATATAAATAATGTCACTTAATTAGAAAATAAACTTAAGGCAACTATTACTATATGCTCATCTTATACTTTTTCACCATTTCCTATCTAACAATCGGCTTTCTATCACTTGGTTTTCTCTTATTTCTTAACGCTTATAATGAATTTGAAATGAAATGATTGCTCTATTGTCTGATAACTAAGTGTTTAACAAAACATCTACAATATTTGACTCTAAACTAACTAAAATTGATGGAAACTTCTTGATCAATAATGTTATACATTCATATTAGCTTTCTTGTTTCTCAAAATTAGGTTTTCTTGGGTGTGATTTATTCCCATGCTTAGCACTTGATTTGTGTGAAATAAAATAAGCATAGAGACCTTTCAATTCTTCATATCATCTTTGCTTGACTAATAATAAAGATCATATTATTGATAGTCCACTTACCATTTTATATGTGATTTAATGTCTTTCAAACATTAATTTTAACTAGAAGAGAAACCAAAACTTGCTAAATCAAATGACTATTTCTCAAGTCCATTTTCATGTCTATGAGGAATTATAAAAGTATACTGGTTCAACGATATGTTCACAAATTTCACTAACACAATCTCAAATAGTTTTATCTAATAATGAGAAGTAATATTCATTTTGGCCTTATTGAACTTTACGAACTTATCAGTTACAAAGTCCACAAATGCTTTGGCATATGGAGAATCAGCAATGTTCTTTTTGATGGTCTTATCCTTAGTATATCATAACTATCAAGTGCACTCTATTAAAGTGTATCCACTTTTCACAAAATAAGGAGCCCTTGCACAGCAATAGAGTCATTGTCTATCTTTGGCTTTCCTTCTCTCCATGCTAAATACAAAATTTGGTGATTGCTACATATGATATCAAAAACTTATCCCACATATATACTACTTAGCCCTCTCCTTATAATTGATACTATTTACTATTTTCACAATTATTAATTGCATTAGTAACGAAAAATAATAATGTTGAACTACCTAAGCTAGTAGTTATAGTGAGTCCATGTCGATTCAACAAAGATTGAAGATTAATTTCTATGTGTTTCTAGTGTGATATGAGAGGGAATAAATATTGAATTATAATAGAAATCAAAACAAACAACTGGAATGCAAGCAAAATAGAAGTAAAAATAAAAGGAAATCAAATAGAGAAAAGCTCAATCTAAGCTCTTGCAACTAATTCAGTGACTAATCCTTGACACTATTGTTTCATTCCCATTTTGATCGCTTAGCCAAGATACTAATACAACCCAGTATCTAATTAATTCTTATTAATTTCTTCCTAAATTTACCAATCAAGCCTAGAATCCAATTAACTCTTAGGGGGCGTTTGGTAGGGGGAAAGTTTTTACTTTTCCAGGAATCTTAGCATGGGAAACATTGTTTCCTATGTTTGGTATGTAGTTTCTAAAAATGAGATTCCCAAGAAACATTGTTTCCCAGGAATCATTTTTAGCAACTTTCCCACAAAAACATTCCCATGGGGGGAGGTGGGAATCTTAATTTTCCATGGGCATGGGAATGTTTTTGTGAGAAAAAAAGATATATATATACCCCTTCTTAATGGGAAAAAAGACATATATACCCTTCACTTTCTCTCTCATCCTTTCTTTCACACTTTCTCTCTCATCCTCTCTCATACTTTCTCTCTCATCCCCTTCCTCACTCTCTCTCATCCTTTCTCACATTTTTTCTCTTATCCCCTCTTTCACTTTCTCTCTCATCCTTTTCCTTACACTTTCTCTCTCACTCTCTCTCTTATTCTCTTTCTCTCTCATCCCTTCTCATACTTTCGCTCTCATCCTCTCTCTCACTTTCTCTCTCATCCTTTCTCTCACACTTTCTCTCTCATCTTTTCTCTCACACTTTCTCTCTCATCTTTTCTCTCATACTTTCTCTCTCATCCCCTCTGTCTCACTTTCTCTCTCATCCTCTCTCTCTCACACTTTCTCTCTCACTCTCTCTCTTATTCTTTCTCACACTTTCTCTTTCATCCTCTCTATTTTTTAACTTAAAATAGATAGGGGTATTTTTGTCAAAAATGTCAAAATTCCCAGGAAAGTTATATTAGAATTAAACGTGAGGATGTCTAACATTTCTAGGAATGTTTAAGGTAAACCAAACACATTTTTAACCTTTCCGAAAATTATGTAATCATCATTCCCAAGAAACATGATTCCTAACAAACATGATTCCCAGGAATGAAAAAAGAATCAGTATACCAAACGCCCATTTATTACTAAATTACTTGAAGCCCAACACCTCAACTAACTTACCAATAGCATTAAGTTCTGAAAACACCAAGTCTAATTCATTAATTCACCCTATCAATAAACTAACTAATTACCCCTAATTCTTTAGGAAGATTGATTTACCCTAAAAGTAAATCAAAACCTTATTGCTACCCTATAACCAAATAGCCACAAACAATGAAATTATTTATGGAAATTTAGCTAACATTAAATCATATTGAACAATTAATGAATGGGCCCTATTAACTAATCATTTAAAGAAATTATAAGCAGTAAAATTTGAGAATCAAATTGGTAATAAATGGATAATCAAAGCAAGTCTCACAATTAACAAAAGAATTAGTGCAAAATTTCCCTTAGATTGAGATGAGGGTATAACTACACATTAATACAAAAAATAAAAGGAGAAATAAAAAGACAAGAGAAAACCTAGTTATGGTTGCAGCCTTACCATAGCAGAGCTCTTCTCCTCCTAAATTTAGAGATAATACAAAAATGAATCTAAAAGTTATTACAATTATGGCTTAGCATAATATTTATAGGCTCATTGCACTGCCTCTTGAATGGGTTGCTAATTAGGGTTAGAATAAGGCTTAATTAGATGTGGCTCCTTTTATCTAAAATGTATCATCATCTCTCAGAAGTTTAATGACCTTAACCTTGCATAAAAATTCAATTTCTAGCTTAAGTTATGGGTTAAAAACCAAGACAGCTTTACGGAGTTGTCCAACCCATAATAAAATTAAACACTTAAGTCGACAATTATGAAACTAATTCAAATGGTGTAGTTTAACCTTAAGCCTTCATAAAAATTGTTGGGATGAATCTTACCTATCCTATGGGCTTGAATTTACATAGCAATGATGGATGGAACTCCACTTATTATGAAAATAATGAAACTAGTTCTGGGTCACAAGACAGCACTCTATTCCAACTTGTGGACTTTATTTGACTTCCAAAATAGCTGAACGATGCTAGGACTCTTCATAACATTTTTAAATCTTTCTTTTCAATTTCTAAAATCATAAAAATCATCCAAAAATGATGTCTAGAATTGAAGATATGCCTAAAAACTTGAAACAATGTAAATTTACTGAATAAATTCAATTAAGCACAAAAATTGACTAAACCACAAAACTAATTTTAAGTAGCCAATTAAGCACATAAGCATGACAAAAGGCTAAGTATAAAAGGATATAAAATATGTATAAATTGTGTTCATCAAGCTCTTCCTATCTCTATGCCAAATACAAAATTTGGTAATTGGTATATATGATAATCAGTAACTTAGTCCAAATATATACTACCCAGCCTAATTCTCATAATTAATCTCATTTACCATTTTCACAATTATTAATTCCATAGGTAATGAAATATTGAGAAGATAACAATTTATGAAATTCATTATAAATTTCCAAAATGTATGTTTAACATAGTCATGCTATAATATTTCCTCAATAATTATACTATTCCAACAGTATTACACTATGAAACCCAACACTGATAGGACATTGAAGACTTCATAATATAATACAAGAATTTAAATATTACATTCCTAAAACTTAAGACTAATATGGTATTTAAAATTTTTAAAAACATATCAAGCAGTCTTAACAGTTACATTATCACTAATAATCTATGTTAATAATATTACATTGATATGGTATATATTACTAATATAACACTCTCCTAGTTACAATTTTAAAATTTTATGTAACTTGTCCCATAATAGGCGAGTGCATAATTGCACAAAGTTTCATGGCAAAACATGAGTAACATAATTCCTACATAATTTCAATTTTATACATATAATCATGAAAATTTCAAATAATAACTAACAATATCCAAAATTCTGGAAAAATTACAAATAGTAATCCAATATATAGGAAACATATTAAAATTTTTAGGCCCAAATATCATTTAAATAAACTGGTAAAAAATAAAAATACTTTTATTTCAGGAAAAATCTAAAAAAATACCAATAAATAAAGCTTGAAGAGTAGAGCTCAACTGTGTAAATTTCATTGATGCCCGCCATTGCCAAAGCAACACATGGTGCTCCCTCACCTCCAATGCTTGTGAGCTTATGCAAAAGTTGCCCCATATCATCTCGTTCACTTAGTTTTCAGCATATTTGAGTCTGATGATGGGTTCCTAGTGTAACATCCTAAATTCTCTAACATAAATTTTAATAACAAAATGGTTTTTCAAAAAAATCTGAAAAGGGTAACTTTGAATAGTTTGAGAATTTGAAACTATAAATTTTGGATATGAAATGATTAGACATAATGGAAATGAATTATAGGAATGGTAGGAATCTTTAGAAAGTGAAAATTCTCAATTCAGATGTTCATAGAGCAAATTATGTTTTCAGAATTTAAAATTCAGAAAAAATTCAAAAAAAATAAAAACTAGGGCTACAGATGCCCACTAAGTGTAAACTTATAGTTGATACAAAGGTAATTAATTTAGTTAATTTGTATCAAAATTTCATGGCCATTGGTGATTGTTGAGCATGTCAATTTGGACTTTAGGTGAAGAAATTGGCAGAGTTACCAAACAAAAGAAATTACAAAACTTGTTAAGGAAGAAGTCAAAGGGAGTTGATAGATTTTTCTTTTCCATTTTTTCCCCTCAAGAGGTGGATGCCCTCTCCCTTTTATGCTTCTTCTGATTGCTTTAAACAACATTTCATCTTCTTCTCCAATTTAAAACTTTTCTCTCTACAAGCTCTCTTTTTCTCTTCAAGTAATCCTTCATCCTTCCACGTAAATTTTTTATATTTTTACAATTGATTCCTTTCTTCTTCCTCTTCAATTTGACATCAAAATCTTGTTGATTTATAAAGTAAAAGTTAAGTTATGAATTTTTGAAAATCTACATCACTATTCACTTTACTATTTAACCCATGAATCAATCTTATTTTTATGGTGTTTTAGAGCTTTAATCTATTAGATATAGTTTGTTTCTATCAAATGGAATCATAATCTAATCATATGTGATTAGATGAAGAGGAAAAATCCTTGGAAAATCTGAAAGCTAATAAACTCTTTTTTTGTGTTCTTGAAGAGTATTGAAAATCTTTGTGAAATCTATTTGATTTGTTTCCAATTGCTAAAGTGAGTAACTCTTACCTTTCTTGTAAATTATGATGTATTCTTTCTTATGGTTTGTTGATTAGTTGATGCAAATGGATGAAATGAGTTTTTGGTGATTATATGGCTAAATTTGGGATTGAATGGGTCTGCTAAGATGTTAATTGGTTTGCTATGGAAATAGCTAAGTAAGAAGCTTATTTAAATTTTCAATACATGTTGAAATAAGAACTTTTAGTAGAAGATCAAATAGAAAGTTGCTTCCCCTATTTTTCTATAATTTTCACATAAAACCTACTTGTGTGAGTCAAATTGCAACTTTTTGAACTAAACCTACGATCATGCTTGCAAAAACCTAGCATTTTTGTTCTTACAACTTGACTCAAATTTTGAACTAAATTTGTATAATTTGAATTGATATTTCCTACTCTATTTTTCAATTCTAATCGTGATTCGGATCATGTTTAAATTTAGACTTCCTGAAAGTTTTCAAATTTTCACGAGCAAACATGCAATTTCAACTGAATTTCCTTGATTTTACTTGAATTTCTTCAATGATTCTAATCAAGGTTCTAATTGCACCTAAAAATTTTTTCTACTCTTTTTAGTTCAAACTTCTTTCTCTTTAAAAACTATTTTATTTCTTTGGTTCTAAATTTACATGAGATGCAATTAATTTGATTAAAATAGATGAGAAGTCTCAAATGAGTAATTTTTAAGTTAATACTAATTAACCAAGTAGTTGTTTACAGACAAATATTATGGAAACAATGTGGATAGTTAAGATAGCATGACAGAGAATGTGTGTTTGAGACAATGATGAAATGATGGCCTAAACTTGGATAATAGGAAAATAATCATGATATTTGTTATAATAATGAGACTCATATAATTATGAATGATGTCTAAGTTTGAATATTCTTTAGAGTTGGCATGTGATATATAATGGCAATAAGATGTGATATATGTGATAAAGATGATATAAAATATATGTGAATGATAGATTATGTGATAATATGATGAAAAATGATGCTATTGATATATTTGAAAATTCCCATGAAACATAGGATAGCAAGTGATGAATGATTGTGATTGTAAAAATGCAATTACTATGAATGGTATTATGGTATAAAGTTTGATAATGTACACAAGATTTTGAATAGTATGTGATGATCATTGTTGGAATTAAAATCATTGAAAGTGATTATATAGTGTAAAGCTTGCTTATGTATATGAAACATGGAATGACACATAAAGCTATAAAAGAATGATGAAATATGATATTATGGTATTGATGATATATCCATTATGAGAATAGAATGATTGAATACATGGCAGCCTTTAGGGCTTGATATGAGAATGATGGATTATGGTGGGAAATAATGAACCAGATGTTGGATCTGTGTGTTCCAATATGGCAAAAGGGCATAAGGCGGGTGCTAGAGGGATAAGGTAGGGTTTGTGTAGGTTGTGGCTAGAACGGAGTAAAAAGAAGGTTTACATTCATTTTCTTTATTATGTTGTTTATTAGAATTGTTATTTTGAATATATTGGAATGTGATAAAATATAACTTGATTATGTGACATGGTAATTGACTGCTTGAAGCTATATGAATAGTATGATTTATAATTGTTATCCTAAGAAATTATGAAAGAAGATTTAATGTGTAAGATAAAACTCATGTGAAAACTAAGTCTTGTGAAATGCTGAAAGTAAAATAGTACTTGTTGATGGTGGATTTCAGTTCTGCTAAAAACCAGCCAACTAGAAGGATTCTTTCAGGACTTAAACTATTTTTCGATTGGGCAAGCAAGGAATGAAGGGGATGGAGAGGAAGAGTGGGGATCATCTAGAGGATTTTTAACGTGGTTCCACCAAAATTAGACAGTACCGATCTCTACGTCCATGGTAGCTTTTATTAATCTAGAGGGAAATTTACAAAGTTTTGGTATCTCTGTTTAGGCTTAGAATTGCTTACAGTGATCTCCCTCCTCTTATTTATAGAGGCTGGGGAGGTTACAATTGTAATTACAGTACTTTGACCTAAATGTATAATTAAGGCCATGAGAAAATCATAATTTTCATAGTACGATAATTAAAATGTATTATGATATTACTCAGAGGTTGATTCCTTGGGCTTTATGATGTGTTGAATAATTTTGGCATGAGTTATGGTTTCTGAGAATATGATGTATATGTGTTTGGTTAAATGTTGATGAATTCATAAGTTAGGCATGGATTTATCTCATTGAACCCCACACTCATTATAGCATTATGAAAGTTACTGTTGATATAAATATCACCACAATAAAGAGTCCTTTAGGAATGTACATTTATTTTGAACTTGTTGTGAGCTTTTTAAATGAAAGTCTAAACAAGCTTGCACCATGGTTGGTAGTGCCTTTATACATTATAAAAACATGTTTATATATCAATGTTTCTCTCTACGTCTATAAGTTTGCCCCTATTAGCCTTTTGAGTTTAAGTTTATAAGAACAGGAAATATTGAAACAAGTATGAGTATAAATGAATAATAAAGACAAGTCAAATGCTAGTGATTATCAATCAGGGATTGATATTCACGCCAGTCATGACTAAGAGTTTAGGTCGTGACATTTAGGCTAAATCTGTGAGTATAAGCCAGTATCTAGAAATGTATGGAGTTGATTAGAGTTGTCTTGTGGTGGTGGTTTCATCAAATGTTAATAAAAATAATACCAGTATCATGTATGCACCTGGAAGCACTTATTGTTGATATCATTCCTGTTAACTTGATAAAATTTGTGTTCACATCAACATAGTTAAATTGGAACCTTTGTATGTCTTCAAAATTTGATTAATTTTGTGATGTAGATTATGGTAAAAGCTAAAAGGTAAGAAAGCCAAGAATTTGAGTCTGGTAATGAAGAATTGTCCACTGGATGAACTAGCCCACAACATAAAGTTAGTGATAATCTTGAAGTCCCTCAATGGGTAGAAAACCTAGTGCAACCGAGTAGGTTGAGAATTATTCATGAATTTCAAAAACTAAAGCTACCCCGATATACAGGAACAGATTCTTTTACGGACCTGTATCAATTTCTTAGTCAAATCAAAAGATATGATAGGACACTACAGTGCCCTAAACCCTTACTAATAGAGCTGATAGGGTACTAGCTAGATGATTTGATATATTACTGGTATGTTAGGCTCATCAAGAGATAAGCTGCTGATGTTGAACCATTAACTTAGGCAGCATTCTAAGAAACCTTTAATGATAGATTCCTTTCTCCCAGTGTTTGGCAAGCAATTGTCAAAAAGTTTGAAAATTCAAAACAAGAAAATTTATCTGTAAGTGAGTACGAGGTTTAATTCACTCGACTTTCTCGATATGTAACTCATTTGATTTCTAATGAAACTATGAAGGTAGAAAGGTTTGTACAAGGACTCTGTGATTACTATTTGGATCAAATCAAAAATAATCCAAATACAACATACCAACAAGTTATGAATTAGGCTTTGTGGATTGAACTAAGGTCCAAAGAGTGTTAAAAAAAGTGTCTTTTGGTAGTAAGAAGAGAGTTTGGATGGAAAAAGCTAGTATTGCATCAAGTAGAAACCCAACTCCCATTCATGGAATACCACTTGGTAGGTGGAGAGAAAATCATATTGGACCATTTCACTTAAAGGATCTAGCTACAAGGAGAAAAGTAGAAGATCAATCAATTTCAATTGTCTATGCTCCATTCCATGAAAGAAATGTAATCTGGAATCAAGGGAAACTTAATGTTAAGAAGCCACTATGTATGATTTGTAGTGCAAGGCATTATAGACTGTGTGGAAAGAAATCGTTGACATATTTTTAATGTGGAAAGTTAGGACATAGAGCATGGGAATGTCCCCTGAATGTAGGTGTCTTAAGGTATAGTGCAAATTCTCAAGCTCGACCTTAGAACCAGCCAATAACCTAACATATAGCTTCAGAGAGAGCATTGACTGTGTATGGTAGGAATGAAAGAAAAGGTAATAGAAGGAGAAATCCTAATGTAGCCACTACAAGAATTTACAACCTTACTATTATGGGAATTTTCTGGTTCAGTACAGACTAGGTTGGCCAAGGCTTAGTGCCAAATAAGCCTAAACAAGGGGAAAAGCCCAGCCCATTCAAAGTTTGAGATCACTATGCATAAGCTCCATATCGCCAACCACAAACATGGGGCAAAGGGTATGAAGCAAGTCCAGGGGATGAGTACCAATGTGCCAGCCTACTAAGAAGTGAGGCAACATGTTCAACCAGAAGCTTGCTTATTGCTTGAGCTCGCTGAATATGAGTTTGAGGTCAGGGGCCAGCGACATCCTTGAAGTAAGAACCCTAGCTCACAAGATGCAAGGCATCTCACTTAATTGGAAACTTGCCATAGGCTAGCGCCATCAATCAATTTCTACCGCTCATCTGCAAAATTATTTTGTTGGGCTCACCCACAAAAAGCATTCTACTAAAGTCAGTTGGCAATCTACAGAAGCCAATTTGTAGAAGTTGCACTTGGCATTTACATTTATTATTTGATGTAACAGAAATACAACATGTAAAATTACACTTGTAACCTCTTCTCCTCTATAAATAAGAGGAAAGAGCTCCCTGTAAAAAAAGGGGGGGCATAAGAGATTGTACTGAAGCAATAAAATGCTATTGTGGATGTAGGGGGCTGGTGCCACTCGATTTTAGCTGAACCACGTAAAACCTCATCATGTTCATCTTGTTTTACATTTATTTTCTATTGTTTGTAGTCTTTGTTCACTTTTGTACAACCAGATTGTAGTTTGGGTCCACAAGAACCCCTCTCGTTGGCAGAACCGAAATCCACCGCCAACACTTACCAAACAAAATGCCCAAACATCAAATGCTAAAATTTTAGGTATTTTGGAAATAAATAAAATTATAAATTTGGTATTGTTCAACCTTGGAACAACTTATCTCTTTATTGAGTTGTGTTACTAAATAAACGTAGTGAATCTGTGGAACCACCATTGATAGTAGTGGTTTCAGTTGGAAAGATTCTTCTAGTCGATTATATGTATAAGAATTGTGCTATGATAATAGGAGATAATTAGTTATATGCCAGTCTAGTCATGATAGATATGATTGATTATCATGTAACTTTAGGTGTGGATTGGTTTTCCCAGCACCATGCATGCATGAATAGTTTGATACAATGATTACATTTTATATAAATAAATTTCCTCCTATAATATCACAAAAAAAAATGAGTGACTGAGGCAGATAGTTAAAATTCAAGCATATAAACTTGTAAATTGTTAGGAAAAAGTGCATTGTTTAGCCATGATGAAAGACCTAGAGCAATCTATCCTATATCTAAGTAAGGTTCAGATGATATGAGAATTTTTTATGAGTGTCATAATGAATTACTTAGATTGCCACCGAATTGGAAAATAGAAATTATTACGAATCTTGTATCTAATGCTCAATTTATTTCTATTCCTCCTTACTGTTAGCATTAATAGAATTGAAAGAGTTCAAGCTTCAATCACCTAAGTACATTATTGTGGGAAGCATTCATGCTCTTTGTTACAAAGAAAACAAAATGATACAATGGTGTATTAATTATCATTTAATTATTCAAAATAAATATCCCTTCCCTCATATCAATGATTTGTTTAGCTAGTTACCAAAGGTGAGATATTTCTCGAAAAAAGACTAGAGATCAAAATATTATTAGCTAAAGATCCGTAAAGAAAGTTGTCAAATGAGTATATATGGTATATGGTTTGAGAGTTCAGAAATGGGTAAATGTTAGAGTAACTGATCAAAAAGCTCATTTTCTTTATAAGTGTTAATTGTTTTATGACCTAGGCTTATTAAAATTGGAAGAATGTTTTTATTAGAATGGTATTATGATTAGAAGGTTCTTAATGAACTTGGTAGGTGGGGACCTTTGAAAACTTTAAATTTGACAAACACAACACATACAGTGTTAAGTCTGAATGGGAGATGATATAATTGGTTAAAGGTCAAAATGAGCAAATGTGATCATAAAGGAAGAATTAGAGATTTAAGATTGCAAATAAGAAAGAGGCATAATGATTAGCTAAGAATGACTTATGCAAAGGGTTTGAATATTAAATCAATGATCGAAGACAAATGGAATGGTTTCTTGAAAATAACTATAAGTTAACTTTATGAATAGATAGTTTGTATTTTTTAAGTATTTATTGATGATATTATGGTATACACCAAAAGCAAGGAAGGATATGATCAATATCTAGAAATAGTATCTTAGAATCTGAAAAAGTATAAATTCTATGAGAAATTCTCTAAATGTAAAATTTGAGCAACTAATGTTAAGCTTCTTAATTATGTAATGTCGCAAGAAAGGATATGAGTAGATTCCTAAAACTAAAAGCTACAGAGAATTAATCTAGACTAACGATGGTCATTAAAATGTGAAGTTTCTTAAATACTCTATTGTAGTCTAAGTTTTGTTTTTAAAAATGAGCATCTGTTAATCGTAGGAGTAAAAAACTTACTCTCCTACAAGTATTTTCAAATGGATTTGGCATGTAAGCTTATAAGTTTAAATTTTGGCAATATTGTGGGAAAGATATTATTATGGGTGTTCACCGAGCGAAAGTAAAACAAGCTCGCCATGGACCAAAATAGGTGCAAAGCCCAAGAGCATAAAGAGCCCAGATCGAGGTCGCTCAGCAAGAAGTCACAGATCACCACAATGTGAGCAAAACGGGGATCCCGGCTCACTCAAGCATGAGCACTAAGGATGGCCTCTACGGAGCCCACCAAATGAGCTAAGCGAGTCCTATCAATGCCTCCTCAGGTCACTGAGGTAGTACGTCGAGAATATGTACAAAAAGTCCAGTCAGTCACCAAAGATATGTGTCCCTCAACTGATAAATCATCATTCAGAATTGACACATCAGCCCCCCGGATATCCGACAATGATTCACCCAGCATTTATTATCCGACATCAAGCATTAAATGCCCGGAGCAACGTTTGTAATCATTCTACTATCTGTAAAATTATACTTGTAACCCTCATTATGTCTATATATAGTTAGGAAGAATCGCTGCATAAGGCAAGTGAAAATTACATGAAAACACTCAGCTAGAATAAGTTAAGGCCTAGTGAAAGAGCATTGTTGTAACCCAACAAACCTAGCAAAATTGCCATTCTTCATCTAATAATACAATTCAACGTGGACGTAGGGGCCTGAACAGGCTTTAGCCGAACCACGATAAATTTCTATGTTCATTACCTCTTCTCCTTCCTCTCTTCTTTTATCTTCCTTGATCAATACTTACACCTTTTAGCTAGCAATTTAGGGTTCTCAAGAACTGACTCTATTGACTAAAATCTTGGATCCTCATAACCAAATTTCATCGTCAATATTTTTAGTGCCCATCGTGGGGCCCCAACTGCATTCTTTTCTCATCTAGTCTACCGACCAGTTACAATGGCAAGAGGAAGGATAATGAGGAGTTTTGGCATTACTGCTGCCCAGCCAGATGATCTCGCACAACAACAAGGAGAGATTCTCCCAACTGAAGGCCCAGTATTTCCAGTAGCAGGAACTTCAACCACCCAGATGGTAGGTGCTACCATTAGTACAACACCCCTCATTTTCTCTTAACCTGCTACCTTCGACGTAAACGGAGTTCAAGCATGGTTCCAATGTCAAGAAACGCTTGAAAATACCGTGAAGGAGTTGGTCAATGTCATAAGGGCGTTGGCTCAGGCCCAAGCTCAAGGCACACAAAGGCAAACTGAAGGTGTTGCACCTAAAGGAGAGCACCAACAACAAAGGGGTTAGCAGGAAAGGATTATCAGGGAAGAACATTGGCGAGCAGGCTCAGCCCACTCATCCAATTCACAACTAAGATCACAAGTCCATCATATCTGAAGGGAAGGATAAGAAGAAAATCGATGACGCCAGAGCTCACGCCATTCTCCAAATCATAAACATCATGGAGGATGTAAAACCCATGATGCCACTCTCACAGCCAAGGAGGAGTAGGGGGCCATCGAAACACTGGTCCTTGGTCAAGAACTCCAGACCCAAAAATTGAAGAGCTGTTGAAGAGGGTCCAACGGCTAGAAGAGCGACCCGATACTTAGAACTGCCGAGGTCACTATAAGGAGATATCATATTTTACTCAGAAGATTGAGGCTAAACCCCTTCCTTGAAAGTTTAAACTCCCAAGTATTCTGCTATACAATGGGGATACTGACCTATACAACCATTTGGATGCATTTAAGGTCTAGATGGACCTTCAAACCACCAATCCACTAGTAAAGTGCCATCTCTTCCCTGCTACCTTGGGAAAGATACCTTGTACATGGTTTAGGAACCTCCCTGCTTGAAGCATTCGCAACTAGGAAGAATGCCAAGAAAAATTTCTTAACCAGTACCACGCGTTAAAAAGATAGCTCACACCGTCCTGCCATCTTGCAACAGTATTTTAACAAAGAAATGAGTCACTGAAAGACTACATTACCTAGTTCAGACACGAGGTCAGTAAAATAAAAAATCCTTCTGACAAAAGCATTCTCATGGCCATTTTAGCCAGACTCAAAAAGGGTGATAAGCTCTATGAAAGTATATATAAGTCCCTGGTGAAAGACTTGGGGGAATTCTACAAGTGAGTGGTGAAAGAAATTAGGTGGTAAGAAACCTTCGGCTCAAAGAAGCCCAACTAAAAAGAGGAATTAAGTGGCTTAGGCCAAAACAAGAAAAGGGGAGATAGTAGGAACAATAAAAGCAACCAGGCAAGTAGATTTGAAGGTCAGGTCGTGAAGAAAGCTAGGGGTGAGAGACCTCAATACGAATGGCACTACAATAGCTACAGCATCCTGTCAGATACCCCAAATCATATTTTCCCAGCGGAGAAGGATAATGAGGACTTTGGAAAACCAAGACCCATAAAAGTTCTTCTCCAAAGAAGAGATAGGAACAAATTCTGTGCCTACCATAATGAGGTTGGGCACAATACATTGGATTTCTAGGTGCTTAAACACACCATTGAGGACCTCATTAGAAGAGGTTGCCTAAAGGATTATGTGGTCTAACCCTCTGAACAGCAACCTCCATGGCCCCAATAACCAGTTCAACATCACTCATGTTACAGGAACTTCTAAGATGTCCCACAAGGTGTACATATGGGAAGTAAGACATGTGTTAATCGCAAGGAGTGATGAAGTCGGTGGGCCAGTGAAGAAGGCCAAAATAAGCATTGATTGCATCACCTTTACTGGTGAAGACACGTGAGGAGTCCATTCTCCATATAATGATGCCATAGTTATGCAAGCCACAATTAGTAACATCAATGTGTGAAGAATCATGGTAGATATGGGCATTTCGATTAATGTCATGTACCGGCAATGTTTTGATCATATGGGCATAAAGCTTAGTCAACTCAAACCATTTCAGGAGCCCCTCTTTGGCTTTACGAGGGATGAGGTGGTCCCAACCAGATAAATCAAGCTCCCCATAACCCTCGGGGATTCGGACTACCAAGCCACTGCCCTAGCCAATTTCCTAATTATAGATTCCCCCTCAGCATATAATGTGGTGTTAGAAAAGCTAGTAATGAACGAACTGGACATAATGATATCACCTAAAACACTCACCATAAAATTCTTGACCCCAAATAGAGTCAGGTGCATACGGGGAGAGCAAAAAGTGGCTCGATGGTGCTACAAGGATGCGGTCAAAATGGGAGAAAGATGAAGGAAAATTAATGTAGTCTCCAGGGGAGAACTATGACCCGCGAGCTCAATCAGTATAGCTAATGACCTAGATCCTCACGAAGTAGATGCTGAAAAGGCAGTGAGTCCAGTCGAAGAGCTAAAAAATGTTCGAGTAAGTGAGGCTGATGCTAGAAAATGCCTCAAATTGGGTAGAAACCTGTCTCCAAGCATGAAGACAGAGCTCATGGAGTTCCTCAAGGTGAATACTGATGTCTTCGCATGGAGCCATAAAGACATGGTTGGGATTGATCCACAGGTCATGTTGCCTAGGTTAAATATTGATCCCAATCACAAGCCAATACACCAAAAGCATAGGCTAATGATCGTCGAACGAAACAAAGTGCTCAAGAAAGAAGTAGATAAGCTATTAGCAAACAAGTTCATTCGGGAAGCTCACTATCCTACTTGGGTGGCCAACCCCCTCCTCGTGAAAAAGAAGAACGGGAAATAGAGAACTTGTATTGACTTCACTGATCTTAATAAGGCCTGCCTTAAGGACAGCTTCCCCCTACTGAGGATTGATTAGTTAGTAGATGCAATAGTAGGGCATGAATTTCTTAGCTTCATAGATGCATACTCAGGGTACAACCATATCCCTATGGTCCCTTAAGATGAAGAGCACACCTCATTTATTACCGACCGTGGATTGTACTGTTATAAAGTAATGCCTTTTAGATTAAAGAATGCAGGGGCAACTTATCAGTAGTTGGTAAACATGATGTTTAAAGAGCAAATCAAAAAGATGATAGAGGTATACATGGATGATATGCTGGTAAAATCAGAACGAATCACCAATCACGTCTATGATCTAGGGGAGATGTTTCAAATGTTGAGAAAATACCGAATGAAGCTAAACCCTCATAAATGCACATTTGGGGTCACTTCTAGGAAATTTCTTGGCTTTATGGTAAACAACAAAGGGATTGAAGCTAATCCTGAGAAGATCCAAGCTCTGCTCAATATGAGGTCCCCATAGTGTACAAAGCCTAAACAGCCAAGTCACAGCTCTAAGTAGGTTCATCTCCAAGGCAACAAATAAATGCATCCCTTTCTTCGACATCCTAAGGAAGGCGAAAAGATTTGAATGGACAGAATAATACGAAATCACCTTCCAGTAGCTTAAACAATATCTTGGAAGAGCTCCCCTTTTATCAAAACCAAAGAAGGGTGAAAAGTTGATCGTCTATCTAGGAGTGTCCCAATATGCCCTTAACACAGCCTTGATGCAGGAAGAAAGGGGCTCAATTTCTCATTTACTATGTGAGCAAAAGATTATCGGACACAGAGATAAGGTATTTCCTAATGGAGAAACTTGGTTACTACCTGGTCATTACCTTAAGAAAGCTGCGACCTTACTTCCAAGTGCATAGTATAGAAGTGCTGACACAGTTCCCATTAAGGCAAGTCCTACAGAAGATGGATGTCTTGGGGCACCTCCTCAAATGGGTGATCGAATTAACCCAATTTTAAGATTAAGTTTAAGCCTAGACCAGCAATCAAAGGGGAGGCTTTGGTAGATTTCATAGCAGAATGCACGGGCCCTATGCAGGAGGAAGTGGAGGCACTAGAACTTCCATACTGGGAACTATATCTCAATTGGTCATCCAATAAGCAAAAAGCCAGGGCAGGGGTGCTCCTTATCAGTTCAGAAGGGCACAAAATCCTCTACGCACTGAGGTTCAGCTTTCAAGCCACGAACAATGAAGTCGAATATAAGGCTTTGTTGGCTGGATTAAGGCTAGCTAAAGAGGTACGAGCTGAGAAAATAAAGATTTTTAGCAATTCTCAGCTCATGATCTATCATGTGCGAGGAGAATACCAAGCTTGAGGTTCAAAGATGGCTGCCTACTTGCAGAAGATTCAAGAGCTATTAAAGTCATTCCAACACTATGAGGTCAACCAAATATCACGGGCCCAGAATGCACACACCAATGCCTTAGCCCACCTCGCCACAACTAAGGATGTTAACTTCCTGGGGGTGATTCCAGTAGAACTCCTCTCACTCTCGAGCATAAAGCAGAGGGAGGTAGTCATGACAATTGCCAAGACACCAGGCTCCTGGATGAATCCATTCCTAGACTATTTTATAAGAGGGGAAGCTACCAAATGATAAGCTCGAAGCCCAAAGGTTATGAATTCAAGCAGCTCGATACTATATCTACGACGATGTATTGTACAAAAGAGGGTTCTCCACCCCACTCTTGAGATGCATTGATGGCTCAGATTGTGATACCATTCTTTAAGAAATCCACGCCAGCCATTGTGGAAATCATGCTAGAGGGATGTCCCTAGCTCAAAAGGCTCTCCGGTAGGGATTCTATTAGCTAACAATGAAGCAGGACATAGTTGAACTCGTTAGGAGGTGCGATAAGTGCCAACGCTTCACGATGATCCTGCGAGCCTAATATGTGTTTTTCGCAAGCGCATAGTGTAATTGTAGTAAACATCGACAAGTATAGGTCGAATCCTATAGGGATCTCTGTATCAACTACTAGAATTTGTAATTTAAGTTGTCTAAATCAAATAAGAGTATTGAAGATACTAAAGAAGATTAATAAAAGAGTGGCGTTGAATTAATAAATGAAATCTAATTGTAAAAACCTAGGATTAGGGTTCACCACACTTATGGCCTTGAACAAATAATGTAAATTGTTCCTATTGTAATTACTTGGATAATTGAGAATGGTTTAGCCTAGATTAATTACTAGCCTATTTCAAGGTCTAATAATAGTACTTAAATTAACCTAATTGAACCTACTTTCGTGGTTTAGATTAATTTAACCCCTTTAAGATTAGTGCTAACCAAATTAATCTTAAAGGAACTTAGTCTACTTTTGTGATCAAAATTCCCTTATTCAATTAATAGAGTTCCGACAATAATCTTCTCCTTTCAGTATTTCAACTATCTACCTAAGATCAGATAAAATGGTGGCCAAACATTTTTATCAATAATTAGCAGGCATAACAATTGAATCAATTAATACCAGGTAATTATAATAGAAAATCAATCAATAGTAGCAATGGACTATAATTGGGTTATTCCCAATCCTAGAATGAAAATCTACTCACACATAAGGGAAATAAAAATCAAATTCATTAACATTGAG
>JANHAO010003266.1:0-26652 GCA_026873985.1 Saraca asoca
AAAGCTCATAAACATAATATGATATGATCAAAATTGTTTTCATTATCAAAATAAAAGATAGTCTAGCTGGCTAGGCTAACAGTATACATGGCAATGAAGATAAAGAGGCAACTTAAGAGAAAAACTTCTTCCAAGGGTGCACATCAATTAAGCTTTTCTTGGAAGACACATTGAGATAAAAGGCATGATTCAAGAGAATTCTAAACTACAAAAAGGAATTTGGTTAAGACTTCCTCTAAGCCAAAGGGTGAGAAGATGCAAAAGGCAAAAGCAAAATAGAGATGCCATAAAGGCAAAGAAACATCCAGTGCTTTAAATGTTTGGGGCATGACCATTATGTTTATGAATGCCCTAACAAAAGGGTCATGAATTTAAAGCCAATGGGGAATTGGAATTGGCTAGTGAGTAAGAAAAAGAGGAGGAATGCTTTAAGTCAAGTAGTGAGAAAGCAAGGATATTTGTGATGTGGTAGTTAAAGGAGAAACATTAGTGGTAAGGAGAACTTTGAGTACTCAAACCAAGGAGGGTAATGAAGACCAAAGAGAGAATATCTTCCACACTAGATATCATGTCATGCGAAAGGTTTGCAATGTGATTATTGATGGGGCAAGTTGTGCAAATGTTGCTAGCATAATCTTAGTTAAAAGTTAGCCTTGCTAACCCTATATCATCCCACTCCTTACAAACTTCAATGGTTGAATGAAAGTGGGGAGGTACAGGTAACAAAACAAATGTTAGTGTCATTTTCTATAAAGAGATTTCAAGATGAAATTTTATGTGATGTTGTTCCTATGGAAGCTACCTATTTATTGCTTGATAGGCCATGGAAATTTGATAGACATGTCATGCATGATGGCTACCTAAACCAATATAGCTTCAAGAAGAATAACAAAGCCATTAATCTTGTACCCTTCACTTTTAAGCAAATTTTAGAAGACCAAATAAAAAGAGAAAAGAAAATAAGTAAAAGAGAGAGAGAGAGAGAGAGAGAGAGAGAGAGAGAGAGAGATTGAAGAAAAAGAATGGTAAAAAAAAGTTAAGAGAAAAAAAAAGAAACAAGAAAAAAAAAAGAATCGGAGTGTCTTTGCCAAGGCTAGTGATATGAGACAAGCCTTGTATTATAATTGGCCTATGCTTATTCATTTGTGCAAAGGTGTTATTTTGAATGATAATTATGATACTAATGCTTTTCCTAGTGCTATTGAGTTGATTTTGCAAAAATTTCAAGAGGTGTTTTCCAAAGAAATGCCTTATGGTTTGCCACCATCAAGAGGGATACAACAACAAATTGACTTCATTCTTGGAGTTCCTAAACCTAACCGACCAACATATAGACAAGTTGAAGAGCTTATGAAAAAGGGATATTTTAGAGAAAATATGAGTCCTTTAATGTTCCTAATCTTTCTCTTTTTGCAGCAGGTCTTAAAGAGTCGAGGTCAAATCCTTTTGAATAGCTTTCAAAGAGAGAGGGAATAATGGAAACTCAAGGGACCACTCAAGGGGGCATCAAGGGCTCTTCAATGAGAAAAACATTTCCACATTTATTTCCTCTTATACTCTACCTCTTAGGATGATAATCAAGTTTAATTTAGTGAATTAGCCTTGTTTTGTGATTTGATCATGATTTAGAGCTTAATTGAATTAATTACTTAATGTTGGGAGACAGTATTTCAGGTTTTGGGCCACCTTTAAGACCTTTTTGGCTTTGTTTTGGGGCTATTTGACCTTCTTATTTTCCTTATTTTTTTAGTTAAATTAAGGCTTAGGTTTGTGATGTTTGTAGGCTATTTGAAAACCATATGTTTTAGCTAGCTCATGTATTAGTTTTGACAGCTTATGTTTGGCTAACTAGTTAGCTATTTCTTAAACCTATTTAGCTTGTTTGTTTGGTTATATGGATGGGTGCTTAGTTGGGCCTATTTAGGACTTGAACCTAACCTATAATTAAGCCCAATTGTTAAAAGGGGAGGCATGTTTCTCTCACAATTCAGATTTGGAAAATTGAGAATTGAAGAGTATTCTTTTTTGAGCAAAGTGCTCTCATAGGGTTCATATTAGAACTTGAAGACTTATCAAAGAGTTTACTCTTTGTGGTGTCAAATTTCATCACTTATCACTCTCCTTCTATCTTTCTAGAGTGTAGCATTAATATTCTTCTTTTTCTTTCAATTTTGGTGCTAAAATTGCTGAAGTGGAGATAGATCTATGCGCATCTCCATGTTAGATCACATTAGTTTTCATTTGCTATAAATACCCATTTCACACATTTTCATAGTGCAAGACCACATTTTTTAAAGGCAAACACTTTTAGAAACATCTATTCTTCACTTTTTCCCATTATATCTTACATTTAAGCTAAATCCAAGTGATTCTAAACCTATTGTGCTTCATCTCTATATCTAGAGTTGTTGTGTTCTTACCAAATTTCTTTTCTACTCAAAATCAAACAGGTTTCCTAGGGTAGCCTAACCTAAGGTAGAAGATTGGTTAAGCTATTTCTTTCTTTTCTTTAAGTGAGGATCCTGAAGGGGTTTTGTAATTGTGGTTGAGCTATTGTTGTATTATGGCTTCTTCTAGTGCCAGCCCAAACTTGGAGGTTTTGATTAGTAGATTTGAGCTTGATTGAAAACTTGAAAGTAGATGTACACCTTGAAATTGATTTTCAGGGGTGAATCACTATAAATGAGCATTTGAATCTCTTTACTCTTATTCATTTATTTTCTGCACTTTACCTTACTTTGATTTATTATTGTTCATTATCATATTCAACTATTCATATTATGCTGGCTATTAATTTAGTTATTATATTTGTGGATAAACATTTCTTGTTTCCAAGAGAATTCACTATTTCTACTAAGTTTTACATGGGGATTAAGGAGCACTATTTTTAAAATTGAAAAATTCTAAAACCAATTCGCCTTTCTCTTGGTGGAATCTATAGTTACAATTGGTATCAGGGCTTGGCTCTTAGTATTAGGTGTGACTACCTTAAAAGGATCCTATGGATTATAATTCTTTTGATATTTTACTAGAGTGTCCTCTATTGAACAAACCCCATACCTTCAATGGTCAACACTACACTTATTAGAAACAAAAAATGAGGGATTTTGTTGAAGCTACTAATATAGACATGTAGGAAATAGTGGGAGGTGCATACAATCTTCCAACCAAGATTGAAAACAATATAACCATTTTGAAACTAAGAAATGAATGTAATGAAGATGAGAAAAAAAAAGACATCTTCTAGCTTGTAAGGTCAAATGGATTGTATCTAATTCCCTTTGGCCAAGTGAGTATGAGAGAATATCAAGCTGTCTTACTACTAAGGACATATGGGATGCTCTCGAAGTGGCTCATGTTGGAACCACCTAAGTGAAAGCTTTAAAAGTCCTTACTCTAGTGTCATAATTTAACCATTTAAGATGAATGATAATGAACCTATAAAAACCATGGTTCAAAGATCTACTGCTATTGTTAATCACTTTAGTATTCTTGGTAGAAAATTTCAAAATGTTGCTTTAGTACACTAGGTCCTACAGTCCTTAACCATTGAATGATAGCCTTAAATCATTGCTATCAAGGAGCTTATGAAGATAGGTATGCCTTCCCTTGAGTTGTTTAGGAACTTGGAGGAGCATGAAATGGAGCTAAAAAGATTATACAAGAACGATGATGATAGAAGCAGAAAAAATTTGGCATTGAAAGTTGTTACAACATTTGAAGAAGGAGAGGATGATGTGCAAAGCTTAGAGGACCTCAATGAAGATGATGATGCTGCCCTTCTAACTAAGAAATATCAAAGACTTATGAAAGCTCATAAGTTTAGTGGTCGAAGGAAGGTCCCCCTCCTAGAAGGAACCACAAATGAGAGCAAAGCAATTCCTCCACTCCTACATGCTTCAAATGCAAAAAGTCAGGCATATCAAATTGGACTGCCCTATCTATTTCAAAAGGTTCTTGGAAAATGAAAGGAGAAAGAACAAGTAGCCTATCAAAAGAGCTCATCTTGCCACTTGGGGAGATGGAGATGAGGATGATGATTCAACTTGTAAGGAGGAAAATGATGAAGATGACTTATGTTACCTTATGTCGATAGGGCACAATGATGTAAAGTTATATGATAATAACTCAATTCACTCTAATGATGATTTTGATGATTTATATAATGAGTTATATGTTGACTTGCTTGAGGCAATGAAAAATGTTAGTCTTTCTATTAAGATGGTTGCTTCTTTGGAACGTAACATTAAGGATTTACAGAAAGCAAATAATGATTTAAAGAAAGAAAATGAAAACCTTAAACTATCATCCCAAGTGTGTGTTGTTTATGACACTCTTGAAATCAAAATTAATGATTTGAACAAAACTTTGGAAAAATTCACAAATGGCAAGAAATCACTTGACACGCTCTATGGAAGCCAAAGGTGTGCTTTTAATAAAGAGGATCTTAATTATATACCAAGTGTGCCAAAATCCTTTTACAAAAACCTCTTTGTTAGAAACACCATGGGAAATCAACCATACATAGTGTCACAATTATGGACAAAGAGACCATAGCATTCATTCTTGTGCCTACAAGAGGAACACTTATGTTCCAAGTGCTAGAAAAAGCCAGTTTGGGTTCCTAAAGCTTCTTTTTCTAAAGCTACTAACCTTAGTAGATCCAAGATTGCTAGGGTACCAATTTCAAAAGAATGATTTCTTTTAGGTAAATGTGTGGGAGATCCCAAAGTAACATGTGGTTCCTAGATGGCATATGCTCCTAACACATGGCCGATGACAAGTCCAAAATTTTCTCACTTTCTCCTGTTGACAGTGAACACATCACATTTAGGGGATAACATAAAAGTAAAGGTTATAAGTAAAGGAAGAGTAGGTAAAAATCCTAATTCTTGCATAGAAAATGAGTTGTTGCTTAAAGGACTCAAGCATAATTTGCTTAGCATTAGTCAATTCTATGATAAGGAGAATAAAGTCACCTTTGATTCTACTTGTTGCATAGTTGAGAATATTAATGACAAGTAAATTAAGCTAGTAGACAAAAGATTTGATAATATTTATATGATTGATATTGATAGTGAGCCTATTACAGATTCACAATGTTTAGTTAGCTTGAATGGTGATTCATGGATTTGGCATAAAAGACTTCCACATGCTAGAACGGATTTGATTGAAAAATTGTCTATAAATGATCTAGTTGTCGATTTGCCTAAGATTAAATTTTTGCACAATAAGATTTATGATTCATGTCAAAAGGGAAAAAAAGTAAAATCGTCTTTTAAACTTAAAAATTATGTTTCTACATCAAGACCACTTTAACAACTTCCCATAGACTTGATTGGTCCTTTAAGAGCTAGAAGCCATGGTGGAAACTACTATGTTCTCATAATTGTTGATGACTTTTTGAGATTCACATCGATGTTGTTTCTTACTTAAAAGCGTGATACCTTTCAAGCTTTTAGGAATCTTGCTAAGACTATCCAAAATGAGATATGACCAAAAATAGTTAGTATAAGAAGTGATCATGATGGAGAGTTTAATAACCATGAGTTTACTTGTTATTGCATTAAGAATGGGATAGATCACAACTTTTCTGCACCTAGAACCATTTTGTTGAGAGGAAAAACATATGCCTAAAAGAAATGGCTAAGACCATGCTTAATGATAGTATTCTTCCAAAGTCATTCTAGGTGGATGCAGTTAATACCATATGTTATGTTATGAATCGTGCCTTAATAAGGCCAATCCTTAAGAAAACCCATTATGAATTGTATTTTAGAAGAAAGTCTAATGTGTCACATTTTCATGTTTTTTGTTGTAAATGTTTTATGCATAATAATGGCAAAGACAATCTAGGTAAATTTGATTTCAAATCTAATGAAGCATTATTCATTGGGTATTCTTCTACTAGTAAAGCTTATCGAGTGTATAACAAAAGAACTTTACTGATAAAGGAATCCATCCATGTTGTACTTGATAAATTTATTCCAAATGTTCACAAAAATTATGATGATGATAAGCAAGTGGACTCTTGGCTTCCTTAAAAAAATTTAAATAAGCTTCAAGAAAGAGTTGAGGAAAGAGAAAACAAGGATGAGAAGGAAGATGATAAAGCTTCTCCCTTGATCAATTTAGATAATATGTTGCCTAGTCACCAACAAAAGGCTTGGAAAATCACGGAAAGTCATCTGAAAGAGCTAATTATTAGAGATTCCTCTCAAAGGATAACACGTAATTCTTTAAGGAACATTTGCAATTACTTAGTCTTTTTATATAAGTTTGAACCTAGATCTATTGATGATGCTAAAAAATGATGAGCATTGATTCTTGACAATGCAAGAAGAATTAAATCAATTTAAAAGAAATCAAGTTTTGGATTTTGTGCCAAGACTAATTGATCACACTATTATAGGAACTAAATGGATTTTAGGAACAAACTTGATGAAAATGGCATCATAATTAGAAATAAAGCCCAATTGGTTGCTAAAGACTACAACTAAGAGGAAGGCATTAATTTCGATGGAACTTATGTGCAAGCAGCAATATTAAAGGCTATTAGAATGTTGTTAGCATATGCTTATATGAAAGGTTTCAAACTTTATCAAATGGAAGTTAAAAGCACCTTCTTGAATAATTTGGTCATGAAAGAGGTTTATGTTAAACGACCCCTAGTTTTGAAAATCACCCTTATCCAAATCATATATATAAGCTAAAAAAGGTTGTTAATGGTCTTAAAAAAGCTCTCAGAGCTTGGTATAAGTGCCTAAGTAAATTTCATTTAGAAAAAGGATTTTCAAGAGGTAATGTTAATATCACACTATTTACAAAGCATAAAGGAAATGATATCCCCTTAGTGCAGATATATGTTGATGATATTATTTTTGGTGCTACTAATGAAACTTTGTGCAAAGAATTTGTTAAGATTATGCAAGGTGAATTTAAAATGTCAATGATGGCTAAACTCAACTACTTCCTTGGTATTCAAATCAAGCAATCAAAGGATTGAATATTCATTAGCTAAACTAATTATACAAAGGAGTTGCTAAAAAGATTTGACATGGTGTCTTCAAAACCTTTTGGTGCTCATATGAGTTCCTCCATAAAACTTGATCTTTATGAAGGAGGTAAGAAAATTGATGTCACTATATATAGAGGTATGATAGGTAATTTGCTTTATTTTACTACAAGTAAACCCAATATTATGTTTAGTGTGTTTATGTGTGCAAGTTTTTAATCTAATCCTAAGGAATCACAGTTGATTATTGTTAAAAGAATCCCCAGATACTTTGTAGGTACACCTCACATGGGTTTGTGGTATCCTAAAGCAAACTATAGCTACTTGGTAGGTTATTTCAACATTGACTTCACTGGAAGTAGAAGAAATTGAAAGAGCACTAGTGAGATGCGTTAATTTCTTGGCCACTCTCTTATCTCATAGCATAGTAGGGACCAAAATAGTGCATTTATTCACTACTGAAACAGAATATATAGTCGTCGGTAGTTGTTATGCTTAAATCCTTTGGATGAGACAACAATTATCGGACAATGATTTGAATTTTGAGAAAATTCTAATTAAGTGTGATAATACCAGTGCCATTAACTTCACCAAAAATCTTGTTATGCACTCAAGAACCAATCATATTGAGATAAGGCATCATTTCATTAGAGATTATGTTCAAAGGGGAGATGTTAGATGAGACAACAATTATCGGACAATGAATTGAATTTTAAGAAAATTCTAATTAAGTGTGATAATACCAGTGCCATTAACTTCATCAAAAATCTTGTTATGCACTCAAGAACTAAGCATATTGAGATAAGGCATCATTTCATTAGAGATCATATTCAAAGGGGAGATGTTGCTCTTGAATTTATACAAACTAATTTTCAACTTGTTGATATTTTTACAAAATCTCTTGATGAAAATCATTTTGTGCTTCTTAGAAGAGAATTGGACATGCTAAATCCTTTGGAAAATGAACTTACTTGAAGTGATTCCTTTCATTTGTTTGGTTCCCAAGTTATTTCTATTGAATTTATCTATTTCAATTAAATTTCTTTTGTTATTCTTTTAAATCAATACTAATTTAAGCATTGAAGAGTTCCCTAAATCTTTTTTGGAAGCTTTTTTCTTTTCATTGATAATTCTTCATATTGTTTGATCGAATATGCAGTTAAAAAGATATGCATTTAGGTTGTCTTTTTGGAGAAGTGTTAGATATTTGGAATTATAGTTAGCTCTAGAGTTTTTTTTTATTTGAATCATTCACTTCTAGTTCATTTTTCAATTTGAATCATCCATTTCTACAATCTTTCAGTATGATTAGATGGCTTTGTAATTCTAATCATAATTTGAATCGGTCAACCTCTCTAGCTTCATGATTCTAATCACAAATCAAATTGGAGATGAATATTTTCAATCAAGCACTCATGATCATCTCGTAATTTGAACCACTCATGCTTTTTTGGGCATGTGATTTTGATTATGAGTAGGCTACATAAGCTTGCACACTACTATTTCATATAAACTCCTTTTTCCTCTCTAAACCTTAGTTCCTTTTTCTCACACCCATTCACCCTCCTCTCATTTTTCAATAAATCTACTTGATTAAACTCTAATTTTGCCTCTCCAAAACACTTTACTACCTGTTTCCATTAATTTTAATTTATTACATTCACCAGTTACTCCTAGATCCCAAATCTCCCAAAATCACCCATTCTCTCTCTTTTTCATAAAATCATTATGACTGATCATTTTGCCTCTAGTTCAAAAAAAGAGGAAGAAGGATGTTGTTTATAAAAGGCATATCACACTGATGTGGCTATTGAAGAGCAAAAGTTCTTACCCAATGTAGAGTCCTGTGAAAGGTATGCCAAATACAAAGAAAATGCTATTTCTCTTGTTAAATGTTGGGAAAAAAATTCTTAATGAAAATCACTTAGAACTACATGACTTTCTAGAGAAATACAAACTATTGACTCTGGTTTCCTATAGTGGTCCCTATTATCCAAGGCTAGAAAGGATGTTCTATGCTAACTTAGGAGTAGCAATGGCAAATTATCTACATTAGTTATGAGAAAAGCAATTAACTTGGTTGTAGACATTTTATGCAAGTTGTTTGGAATGGAAGGAGGACCTCAATTTATAACTAGCAAAGATGTGGAAGAGTACTCTAAAGAAGAACCCATTAAGATGATGATCACCAAATTATATATGGAGGATTGTCTCCTCCATTACACGATTGTGAAGATAATCATACCTTGTCACACTAACTCAACCAACATTGTTGAAGATAAAATTTTTCGTAAATGGGCAATGAAAAAGGGTTAGAAATCAACATTCCATGCCTCATTCTTTCCTATATGGGCATGTTCTTCACAAAGTTGAATTAAAGTTTCCTACTCCATGGAATGGTGCTAACTAAAGTCTTTTCCCATTTTTGTGTGCCTCTATCCTTGGAAAAAGAGGTTAAAAATATGGATAGCAAAACTGCAATGAATGAAAAGACCTTACATCAGATGCTATGAGGTTAATGAATGGAAGATAGGTGAGACAAGATGAATCAACTTTTGAATGATCCAGTGGTGCTTCAAGCTCTGGTTTTGGTGGTTCAAGGACTTACAAAATGAAACATTAACTATTCTAAGGTAGCTCTTACTCCAACAGACATAGTTTTTTGAGACAATGGAATAGTCACATCGATAGATAAATGAACGACTGGACTCCATCGAAGCAAACATGAATGTGAAAATTAGAGACCTTTATAGTCGATTGAACACCATGAGGGGCTAGCTTAACGAGATCAAGACATTGTTACTTCGGATGCTTCAGGTTTCTAGTCTAGTTCCATGTTTTTCTAACTGTTTTCATGATTCCCTTAGCCCCATTCCCCAATTATTACTATTTTGTCATTGCTATTACTGCTTATGACTTAGATGGATTATTATTTATTGATTACAATTTAATCTTAATCATTTTTTGTGTTATATGAGTTTATAGCTATTGCTTTTATATGCTGATGTATACTTTTTTTTATCCAAAATGGGGGAGTAGTGAGTATTTTGGTGATATAAGTGTTGCATACCTTTAGGGGGAGGATGCTATCTTGAGGAAGAGCCTTGATCTTTCATGTTGAATTTTATTAAAGTCCTTTATTGTATGTTTGCTAATCCAAAATTGTTTGTCATCATAAAAAAAAGATAGAGTTTGTTATCCTTAGCCCCTATTTTTCTAAACTGAGCAAAATTATATTTTAGTTGAGTTAAATTGATTTATTTTTAGTGGTTTAGTTGAAGATGGCCTTAGACTTCAAATTGAAAATAAAATTAAGCCTTATTTTGCATATTATGTAAAGGTTTAGAGTTATTTGAATTAGCTCAAATTTGAAAATGGCTTTTGAAAAGTTTGCCTCTTATTTTTAAATAAAACTTTATGAAAAATTATACCAAAAACATTCCAACATATTGATAAATCATTTGTCATATTTATTTAGCTAGAAGTTGAGTTTTTGGAGTGTTTTTATAAGATGCAAAACAATTAAAATGGTTAGACTATCCTACAAAATTTTGAAATTTTCATCTCCAGGACTTATAATTTGAATTGATAATTTTAAACTATTTTTATGATCATGCTCGTAAGAATAGGGCAACCATTCATGCCTTATGATTTGAATCGAGATTTGAACTAGGTTTTGTGTGATTTGAATTAACTCTTTAAAATCCTATTTCATGACTCTAATTGCGATTCTAATTAGATGTATTTTTAGATTTATCAAAGGTTTGTAACTTCAGGTGAGTAGAATCTCATTTTGAACTATATTTTATCTAGTCAAATTAAAGCCTTGAAATTTGAATCTTGCCATTTTAATCAAATTTCAAATTTTGAACTCACGATCATGCTCGTGATCATGATCACATGCTTAGTTTTACACATAATGGCTAGATTTTTAATGTGTGTTTTCATATGCTCTAAATACTCATTTCACATATTTTCACAATGTGAAACCACATATCTTAAAAGCAAACACCTTCAAATGCATTTGTTCTTCAATTCTTCTCATTTTCTCTTACATTTGAGCTAAATTTGAGTGATTGTAAACCTATTGTACTTCATCTCTATATCTAGAGCTATTATGTTCTTGCCAAATTTCTTTTGTATGCAAATCATACACTACTGGGTTTCTTAGGGGTAGCCTAACCGAGGGTAGAAAAGTGATTGAGCTCTTTCTTTCTTTTCTTTAAGTAAAGATCTCAAAGGGGTTTTACAATTGTCATTGATCGATTGTTGTATTGCAGCTTCTTTAAGTGCTGACCCAAACTTGGAGGTTTGGATTAGTGAATTCAAGCTTAGCTAAAAGTTTAAAAGTAGATGTATGCCTTGGAATTGATTTTCAAAGGGGAACCACAATAAATGAGCATTTGAATCTCTCTACCCTTAGTCCTTATTTTTTTACACTTTACGTTTCTTTGATTTATTATTGTTCATTATCATGTTGAACTATTGATATTATGTTGGCTACTGATTTAGTTGTTACATTTGTGGACAAACATTTCTTGTTTCTAAGGGAATTCACTATTTTTACTAACTTTTACAAGAGGAATGAAGAAACCTATTTTTAAAATTGAAAAATCCTAAAATCAATTCTCTCCATTCTTGGTGGAATTTGTTGTTACAATTAATAAGGCATGAAAGATAATTGGATAATCACATGGACTCTTTTCTACATTAACTCATAATCCATATAATAAACAAGTATTCATCATTTCTATCTCAATTTTGCATCTATATGGGATTGGTTATTAACATAAGGACCTTGTTGTTCTTTTACTAGTTGTTGTCACAAATATAATGCTCATTTGGTTCTTTTCCTAACTATTGCATTTGTGACGGGTTAGCATCAACCCATGGAATTTGAGAACTAAAGTGCTCAAGGCAAACACTGAACTTACTATTGAGAGTGTAAGTCAAATTTTGGGGTGATCAATTGGGGATACTCTTATTCAGTGAGTCCAGGATTGGAATATGACCACTATGAACTCGTTAATGTAGCATCGAGTCATTATAGAGGATTCAATAGCAACTACAACTCAGGTGCTAAGAATGATTGAGGTATCTTTCATCTCTTATATGTTGCATACAATCATCACTTACAACACCACTACATAAGCATGATACCATTTGGAGATCTCCTTTGTGAATATGCACATTCTGGGACACTTAAGAGTGAGGCAGTCATACAATCTACTAGCCTTGATCATACATACCAAAAGGTAAACTATGATCAATAATGTGTCCCTATCATATGGCATGGTGATCATGCACATCATAACCCAGTTTAAAATAAACCTCAATGGAAAAGCATTACACCAAATCATATCTCGATTCTCTAAGGCTACCTTTCTTGTTCATTTGGTTTAAATTGGAGGAAGGGAGGTATGTGCACAAGCATTCCTAGCCTCATAGGTCTTTGGATGCCTTGTAAGACATGATAAGTCAAATGTAACTACAACAAAGTATGAGGGTGAAGGATATGATGCTTCAATCATACCAACTTGAAGAGAACACTAACTTCTATGGCAAGTAGTTAAGGGAGATCTTGGGTATCTTTGGTTGCTAGATTTCGAAAGGATAGTAGTATATGTATAGTTTGTTGACATAAAGGGAATGTCCTTGTGGTTTATGTTTCAATATTACAGGTTATGCATAGGAGGATGCTCTTGTGCTTTATGGTTTTAGTAGTGTAAGACAATGAAAACAACGTAAAGAAAGAAATGGGAAATTAATAAAATTTATTTTCATTGCAATTCTATACTTAAGGCCACTTGTAATTGATTAATTGTGAAAAAAAAATCCTTTTTGATTCCAATGCTAAATAAGGGATTAATGAAATGGGATGAGAAAATTAGCAAATGAACTATGACGGCCATAAACAATGGAAATTTCATAAGAAACATCTCTCAGATTTTAATTGGAAATAATTAGAATTAGTTAACTAATGGATGGAGTGGTGTATTTGGATTAGGTGGTTTCATGGGAGTTGGATAATGGACTTATAAGCAACTAACTCAAGGAAATTTGAGGACAAATTTTTTAAAGGAAACTATTGTAGCATCCTAAGACATAGGCCAAGAAATTCAACTTTGAAAGGCGGTCTTCAAGTAGTTGTGGTAATACAAAAAAGGAGTTCATTGGACAAAGTGATGCTTGAAACAAGTCGAGGGTGCCATAAGGAAGCTATCTATAAATTTTGACTTAAATCTACCTAAAAAACTATACCTTCGATCAACCAAACTAGGTCTTTGGTCGATCAAAGACTAGATATTTAAGAGCTCGAAGCTTCGAGCTTAAGCAAAAGGAGAGGGAAAAAGAAAGAGAAAAGAGATTGGAGAAGTGGAAGAGATTAGGGTAGGTAGGGTCTCTCCGTAGGACCTAGAGGGTGTTATTCTTGATGGAAATACATGAGAAAAGTGCGATAGTGAGTTCAGAAGCAAGAAGCCAAAGGAAGAGAAAGAAGAAAAATGGATGACATACTAGGTCGATGAGCTTAAGGAGTTCAAAAGTGTTTAAGAAAGAACTATTCTATTTAAGACTTCTCCTTCAGTATCTTACTTGCATTGATGTTTTCAATTAATTTCTCCCCACTTCCTTCTAATGTAACTTGGGGTTTACATAACTTGGGGCATCGAATAATAAACCTAAGTCTTTCAAAGAAGCTTCTAGGACTATGGGAACTCATTGGGGACTTGGAGATCAATGGAGCAATTCTAGCCATTGTGGAGCTTTAAAGGGACCCTCAAGACACTTAGGGCAAAAGGTGACTTCTTGTATCACCTTTCTGAAGTAGGGTTAGGTTTATGCACTTTACGTTAGTTGAATTTAGACTTAGGACCTAATTGGCATCATGTGGTTAAGAAAGAAGTGAGTAGGCATAGGACTGAATGATATGATATGTAGAAATAATAGGCTCAAAATAAGAGCTAGAAACTACTAGGTAAGTAGGTAAAGATATGGGCGAAAAAGAGAAAGGAGAAGAGATAGGAAGAAGTACACAACAAAGCCAAAGAATGAGAGAGGTTCAATAATCCCTAGGAAAGATATAGGAAGTATGGGTTGCAAGGTCTAATGTGAGACAAGTGTGAGGAAAGGATATACGAAGAGTTCAATAAAAAACAAACAGGGACCAAAATGAGAAAGGAGAAGAAATACAAGAGGAAACATGTAGCCATACTTTAGGAAACCAAGAGAGGAAATTTAGGGTTAAGGTGAAGGCATAGATGCCAAAAGGATAAGAGAAAGAAAGAAGAAGATTGGGTGTGGGTTGCATTAGTATGGCATACATCTTTATAATTTATATATTTATTATGTTTTATGATTTCATTAATATGCTTGCATTGGGAAAACACAAACACACACATACATACATAAATACACTTTCATTTTTCCACTTAATTTAAATTCATATTTTCAATAAAACTATTTTCAAAATGATTTTAAAAGGAAAAAGGGGAGAAGTCCCTAGGGTTTTTAGGTTTAAGAACGAGGTTCCAAACCTAGTGGATTAGTGGGAAGTAGAGATTCCCTGGATTGTTTTATAGCTAGCACTTTTACAAAAAAGAAAAGGATTTATATACACAATATCTCCCTAAGTTGTAAGGGCAAAGGCATATTGGATTAGTATTAGAGTTTTGGGGGTTGTGATTGAGGTTTGTGGACCTTACCTGGGAGTTGACATACATACATACATACAAGGAATTGCTAACCCATAAACATGCATGTAGAGATTAGCATCCTCCACTTTCTCATTTGGACAAAAAAAAATTGATAGTAATTCATGGGGTCATTCAAGAGATCACCAAAAGCCTTTGTACATTCCAAATGGATCCATCACAGGGATAGGGCTAGAAGGATTAAAAAGGCTCTCCAAGGTTTATGTCAACACATGGAACAAACATAAAGAGAGTGACTTGGGAAAGTCAAGTGTCATTTGCATTGAAGCCACATCATCAAGTAGAGCCACCTAAGCAACATGGAGTGTCCAACATGGCAGCAAGTTGGTGTAATCTTTCGACTATATGGGCTGACTAAAATACATGTATTTTGGACTATTTTGGGCTGATTTGGGGTGCCACTTTGCAAGGGCTAATTGGTCCATTTTTGTGGCTTATTTTTGGACTTTTTGTAATAGCTTAGGTTTATTTTTTTTTTACTTAATTGACTAGGATTTTTGTTGGGCTTGTTGGATTATGAATCTAGCCCATTTTTGTTTAGTGATAGCTATTTGGGAAGGCTTGTTTCCCTTAGAATTTAGATTACACAATTTTATAAATTGAAGAGCATCATCTTCTTCTTCTTGAGAGTTTCCTCTCTTAGATTTCTTGCTAGAACTTGAGACTTATCAAACAGAGTTCTCTTTATGGCATCAAATCCATCACTTATCACTCATCTTCTCATCTTTTCTAGAGTGTGACATGAATATCCTTCTTTTTATTTCATCTTTGTTGTTGAATTTTGGAGAATCCTTGGGCATCTCAATGGGAGATCAAATCAATTTAATATTAGAGCTTCAACTCTCTAAGTTTTAGGTTTAATTTCTTATTCTTTTACTGAATCTTTGTTAATTTTCTAGTACATTTTTCTTATTGTTTTGCCCTGTTTCTACATCAATTACTTTGTTATCCACCTTGCTGAATTGTGTCCAATTTTGCTTCATTTTGTTGCATGTTGCAATTTGGTTGCTATTTGGCATCAATTTTGCTTCAATTCTACAAAAATATTTTTGTGTCTTGGCATGTCCACCAAGTGTTTGATCATAGGTTCGTTTGGTTTAAATTTTTTTCCTCAATTGTGTATTTCCTTGCTGAATTTTAGTTGCTATTTGGCATGTATCTCTGCTAAAATTCTGTAGAATTTTTGCTTCTTGATTTAGTGCACATTTGAGTGTTTGTTAGTTGGTTTGAGTTTCCTTTACATTTCTTTTGTGTATCCATTGGTATGGAACTAAATTGCACCTTGATTTGGTGTTGTTTGGTGCCATTTTCCGTATCATTTCATCAATTTTTTGTGTGAAAATTGCAATCCCCTGTTTCGGTTTAATTGTTGTCCATTTTTGCACCTGCAGGCTAAAGCTTTCTGCTATAGTTTTTCTAAAATTTTGCTATTGTCCAAGCTTGCAATTGATTATGTTTAATGCCAAAAGAATCTTCTTATTGAGTACACCTATTGGAAATTATTTTAAACCAAATGTGGTTAATTAAAATTGATTGTTGGCTACTTAATTTGGTTGATACAAGTGCTGAAAAATTTTGGACAGCAAGTATAATTGAAAAGAAACACAAAAGAAAGAAAGGAAATATTAGTGGAAAAACAAAAGCAAAACCAAAAAAAATTGTGACAAAAGAAAAGTGTGAAAGAAACAAAAGTTGAAAAGAAGTAAGGCGTGAAAGAACAAAAGAAACAGGAAAGCAAGAAAGAAAGAAAAATAAGTTCTATCTTGAACATTTGGAAACAAAAAATAAAATAAAAACTTCTACAAGTTTCAGCTCTATTTAATGCACAAAGAATTGATTTCATTTGAATTATTTTCCATTATATTCAATTTGAATGTATTTGTTTGGATGTATAATCATTTTTGTAGCTTCGAAAGTCTAGTTTGGAGTTTATTGTCTTAATTATTTCAATTTTCTATAACCTTCGGTCATCCAAAAAAATTATGGTCAAAACTTTACTCTCTTGTGCTGTCCAATTTGTTGATTTCCTTTGTTGTTTTCCTTGCTCTTTGTAATTGTTAGTTCATACCACTTTAGAATTATTGGATTGTTGTGTGATATTGGCTGCCACATTTTGAAAACTCAGAGATCTTGTCTCTTTAGTTCTTAAAGAGCCTCAAAGAGAGAAGATAAGAGTAGTAAAAGATAAATGTGTGTGAGCTCATTTGAGGATAAAAGCCTAACTCCATAGTCCAAACATGAGTAGAGTGCCCAAAGACAAATGAGAAGAGTGCATTGTGGTGATGACCCTATTTTCCAACATTTTCTTATAAGTTTTTGTTCATTTAAGATGGTAGATGTTAGTAGCTCTCAAAATAATCAAATCATGTTCACTTTGAAAGCCATGCAACAACAATTTGAAAGGGTGAATATAAAGCTTGATGAAGTTGGTGAGAGGTTTACAAGAGCTAAAAATAGAAGAAATACACATGAGAGAAGAGATAGAAGACAAAGTCATCATTATGATAGCAATAAGGGTGAATGGAGGGTGAGGATGATGAAGAACTTTGCACTTCCTTTTATGAAAACAAAAGGAGTGAGAGGAGAGGTAATAGAAGAAATGTAGGAAGAAGACATAAGAGGTCAAGAAGAGAAAGATTTGATTCTAGCCTCTACAACATAAACATGCAAATTCCTCCATTCCATGGGAAAAAATGATCTAGAAGTTTATTTGGAGTAGGAAAAGAAAGTAAAGTTAACCTTTGAATGTCACAACTACTTTGAAGAAAAGAAGATAAAGCTTATGGTTATAGAATTCATAGATTATGCTATCATTTGATGGGATCAACTAGTCTAAGGTAGAAGAAGGAACCATGAAAGTCCTATTTCTACTTGGGATGAGTTGAAGGCTATCATGAGGAAGAGATTCATAGGCATTATTACAGAGAATTGTACCAAAAACACCAAGGCCTCACACAAGGTTCTAAGGGTGTTGAAGACTACTACAAAGAGATGGAAATGACCATGATAAGAGCTAATGTGGAGGAAGATAGAGAGGTAATAATGGCTTGGTTTCTCCATGGCTTATACTGTGACATTGCAAATGTAATGGAGCTACAACATTATGTGGAATTAGAAGATATGGTACACATGGCTATGAAAGTGGAGAGGCAACTTAAGAAAAGGAGTACTTCTAAATATGGACATCAACCTAAACTTTATGGAAGCCAAATTGGGAGAAGAGACATGAGCAAAAAGATGATAAATATTCCAAGAGACCTACGATAGAAAATTTTCCCAAGACCAAAGGAGAAGTCCCTAAAGGCAAAGGCAAGGTTAACGCACTTCAAAAACAAATAAACATCAAATGCTTTAAGTGTCTAGGCCATGATCACTATACTTATGAGTGTCCCAACAAAACAGTCATACTAGTGAAAGGAAATGGGGAGATTGAAACTACAAGTGAACATGAAAGAGAAGAGGAAGAATCTAACTCTAGTGGAAGAGAAAGTAGTGAAGGAGTAAAGCATGCAATTGAAGGAGAAGCCTTAGTGGTAAGAAGAGTTTTAAATGTTCAAGCTAAGGAAGGAAATTAGTAACAAAGAGAAAACATCTTTCATACAAGATCATATGTGAAGGGTAAAGTGTGTCATCTTATTGTTGTGGGAGAGTTGTGCCAATGTGGCTAGCATAGTCATGGTTGAAAAATTGGACATGCCTACAATGAATCATCCCACACCTTACAAGTTGCAATAGTTGAATGATAGTGAGGAGGTGAAGGTGACAAGATAAGTTCTAGTGGCATTCTCCATTAGAAGGTACCAAGATAAGGTTCTTTGTGATGTTGTTCCTATGCAAGTGGCTCACTTGTTGCTAGGAAGGCCATGGCAATTTGATAGACACGTGATGCATGATAGCTTCCTTAATAGGTATAGCTTTGTGAAAGACAACAAAATGGTTACTCTTGTACCTCTAACCCTAAAACAAGCCTTTGAAGAGCAATTGAAAAAAGGAGAAAAACAAAAAGGAGAATGAGTGAAGAAAAAGATGTCGGGAGTGAAAAAAATAAAAGTAAGAGTCTAAGAGAAATACCAAAGCAAGGTAAAAGAAAATTGAGTGTGTTTGCCAAGGCTAATGATGTGAGGCATGCTTTCTATGCCAATTATCCTATGCTAGTTCTTCTTTGTGCAAAGGAGCTAATGGCAACACTAATCATGAAAATGATATTTTGTTTAGTGTCATTGACTCAGTTTTGCAGGAATTTGAAGAGGTGTTCCCTAAAGAAGTACCCTATGGTTTGCCACCAATTAAAAGGATTGAGCATTAAATTGACTTCATTCCTAGAGCTTTTATACCAAATTGGATAGCCTATAGAACCAAAATCCAAGAGGCCAAAGAAATTCAAAGACAAGTGTAAGAGCTCATAGCAAAAGGTTACATTAGAGAGAGCATGAGTCTTTGCATGGTTTTAGTCTTGCTAGTGCCTAAGAAGGATGAATCATGAAGGATGTGTGTTAATTGCTAACCAATCAACAAAATCACTATAAAGTATAGACATCCCATCCCTAGGCTTGATGATATGCCTAATAAGTTGCATGGATCTTGTTATGAGTAATATTCGATTCTATGAAACAGGCTAGCAAAGGCTCAATAATAGACTAAGTCCAAATGAGAAAGGAGCAAAGCTCACTAAACCACTATCCACATGGACATAGAACAAGACAGAAGTCCCAGCTCACTAAGGGACAGGACCCAACTCGTATAACCAATAGCTTGCTATATGCGAGCTCGTATTGCTAAAAGTGAGCTCGCAAAGATAGTCCTTGCTGACTGAATGCCAGTAGCGATCGAGAATCCCATCTCATGGACATTGTACCTTGCTCAATAAAGAGCTCTTGAGGAAAAACCTGAAGTAGTAACCCTCTCAGACTTAGTGTGTGGGACTAGCCTATAAGAAGAAGCACCACAGGCCCACTCACAGAAAGAAAAACTTGGAAATCAACCACTAGTCTGTAAAAGACATTTTATAGTAGTTTAGGTTGTCTTGTATATTTATTTTGATGTAATATAAATACAAATCATGTAATTACCATTATAACCTTGTCATCCTTTTTAAATAAGATGAAGGAGATCACTGTAAAATAGGTTAAAAAGGCTATACCAAAACTTTGTAAAATTCCTCTTAGACTAATAAAATGTTATTGTGGATGTAGGGGCTGGTACCGTCAGGCTTTGGTTGAATCACATTAAAAATACTATGTCTGTGCTGCTTTTTCCCCCCGTTCTTCTACTTTATTCTCCATCTTGATCAACCAAAAATAGTTTTAGTCCTAGAAGAACCTCTCAGGTTTGCTAGATTCTGGCAGAACCAAAATCCACCATCAACATTTTGGAGCCATCTGTGGGGACTTATTTGAGTTTTGGTTAATTTTTTGTATTTTAGTTCACTCTTTGTTTAGCTATAATGGCCAAGGGAAAAGTCATCAAGAAGCTAGATGCTGTCAATAATCAACTTGAGGGTCATACGACAAGTTCTTCCACTACTAGCATTGCTAATAGTTTGCTCCCCTCAGCTCACTGCCAACCTACTTTTACTATCCCTAAAATTGATGAAGTGCAAACATGACTGAGGCACTACAAATGCTGGCACAAGTACAAGCCCGAGGTTTGCAAAGGTAGACCAAGGTCACTATACCCGAGAAAATTCATTAGTAGTAGCGAGCTGCAAGTTCAAACAAAGCTAATCAGGAACACACTACAGGTCATCACTTGTGTGATCAGGAAGATAAGAAAAGCCATCAAGCCTCTAGCTAATGATCTGGGCCATTGACTTCATTGGTAAAAGAGTTTCTTTCGAGGGTGAAGCAATTAGAGGCACACCATTGAACTCGAGATGATCAAAGTTACTCAAAAGAACAAACACCCTTCTGCAAGGAAATTGAGACGAAGCCACTCCCTTATAAGTTCAAAATCCCTTCTATCCCACTCTACAATGGAGACAGCGATCCGTGTAACCACCTGGATATGTTCAACATCCAGATGGATCTCTAAATAAGTAATCCCTTGATTAAATGTCATATCTTCCTAACCACATTAGGAGATACACCTTGAATGTAGTTTAAGAGCCTCCTAGCTTGCAGCATCAGCAGCTGGGAAAAGTGTTAGGAAAAATTTCTTAACCAATATAGGGCACTAAAGAGGTAGCTTGTGCCCTCTGTCATCTCGCTACAATCTTTCAGCATAAGCATGAGTCATTGAAAGATTATATCACATGATTCAGGCATGAGATCGATAACATTGAGAGCTCGTTTGATGAGAGCATCCTAATAGCAATCTCGACAAGACTTCATAAGGATGGCAAATCGTATAAGAGCATATATAAATCCCCAATTACGGACCTGGGTGAGTTTTATGATCGAGTTGCCAAGCAGATCAGATGGGAAGAGACCTTTGGTTCAGAGAATCAGAAGGACAAGGCCAGTGGCTTTAAATAGAGAAAGAAGAGGAACAACGAGAGTCAGAAGACCAACCCCAACAGCTAGCTTCTAAAGAAAGTGAGAGTCAAGAGACCTTGGCCTTCAGGTCATTATGATCATTATAGCATCCTATCAGACACTCTAGATAGGATATTTACAATAGAAAAGGGTAAAGAAGACTTTGAAACTCCCACTCCCTTGTAGACTCCTCGCGGAAATAGAAACACTAACAAGTTCTGTGCTTACCATAATGAAGCAAGGCATAACACTTCAGATTGTCGAGTTCTCAAAGACGCGATTGAATACTTGATCAAGAGATGTCATCTAAGAGAATACGTGCTACGACCCATGTAACAGTAGCCCCCGAACCATATTTTAGTCCTATAATGAAGCATGTAAAAGTAGCCCAAATTTTGATGTGTGTAGTCTGAGCAAATTCTCAACAAATGTTAATTAAAAAGTTAGGCCTCAAGATGCAGGCTCCTCCATTTCAGCTTATAACAATATCCTTCTAAGTTTTGATTTAAGTTTCTATTACATTAGAATCACTTACTTCACAACACCGTCCTAATGTGATTAAGCATGCATATGACTAACTTTCTTAGGCACCATGTGCATACAATTTCGTCATGCATACGACTAACTTTCTTAGGCACCGTATGTATATGACCTCCAACCCGTGCATATGACCAACTTTCTTAGGCACCATATACATGGTGCTTCATCTTTCATATGACCAACTTTCTTAAGCACCATGTGCAAGTGACTTTGTTGTGCATACGACTAACTTTCTTAGGCACCATATGCACATAACTTCATCACGCATGTGACCAACTTTCTTAGGCACCACATGCGTGCAATTTCCTATCCAACATGTACATGACTAACTTTCTTAGGCACCATGTACATGTAATCTTGCCATGCATATGACCAACTTTCTCAGGCACCATATGCATGCGATCTCATATTTGACGGGGGCACATGACCAACTTTCTTAGGTACCACGTACATCCAACTTTATGAATCATGTATATGACTAACTTTCTTAGGTACCATACCATATACATGCCACCTTGAGCACACATGTGACTAACTTTCTTAGGAACCGCATATGCTCAACCTATTATTTATCATGCCTATGACCAACTTTCTCAAGCACCATATATATGCAATCAAGTGTTCATAGCTCTCATGTGACCTAATAATTTGTAGCTTTCATGTGACCAAATGTTCACAGCTCATATGCAACTTCTCAACTAGGCATAACTCTCTTGCAATCTACCTATATACTACTTATAAATAAGGCACCTTGATGCTCAGCTCATTGCTCACCGAGAAGCATTGCCAATTGGTTACTTAAGCATCTCATCTTATTGTGATTTGTAGTAATTCATATTATCATCTATGATGTGTAGAACATTCAGACAACAGTGCAACATTCAAAAAGTCATGAAGAAAAATTTCATTCATTAAAAGCCTCAATGAGGTAAATTTACACCAAGAAAATTCAAAATAAAAAATAAAATAAGAATAAGACTATGGCTATTACATTATGGAAAAGAAGGTTGGCTTCATGGAGATGAACTCCAGCTAACACCAGTAGGAGGATCAGCCAGCACGCCAACTCCTCAACAGCTAACAGTTCCTTCCCTAATTCATCCTTTACAGACATGGTTGGAAAGGTAAAGCCTCACAACATCACCAGGAGGAAATAATCCAATGCCCAAACAAGACCTCCCAGCATCCAACAAGAGAATCTATTCATGGAGTCACGTGCAGCAGGCCATTCACGCCTCGTAACCTTTTACAATAGAACATACACGCCTCACCGAGAAAGCTCTCTATCAGAAGAATGGAGTGCTTGTCTGAGATGCCCATTGGTTCACTTAATGAAGGAGGAGAAACCCTTCCCCCATGCTTTATATAGATTGGCCAGGTCTCACTAAAGAGTCCAGAAGAACCCCAACCACTTTCATTAGAGGCCTTGGGAGAAAATGAGGTAAACCCATCTGTGATAGTGAGACACGTATAGCATGAGGTATGACCTAGATCAAATGAAATGACAGGCTGATCGAAGACTTTGACTGCATGATAATTTGTAAAGAAGACCCTTTGTTTGTAAAACTATTCAACTCCCAACCCGTGAAGCATACTGAGAGTTGTGGGCTTAATGTTATGAGTAATATCCAGTTCTGTGAAATAGGCTGGCAAAGGCTTGACAACAAATCGAGTCCAAATGAGAAAGGAGCAAAGCTCACTAGACCATTTTCCACATGGACATAGAACAAGACAGAAGTCCAAGCTTGCTAAAGGATAAGACCTAGCTCGTATCACCGATAGCTAGCTATACACGAGCTCACATTGTTAAAGGTGAGCTCGTGAAGATCGTCCTTGCTAACCCAAGGCTAGAAATGACTGAGAGTCCCATCTCATGGACATTGTACCTTGCTCAATAAAGAGCTTATTGAGGAAAGCCCTGAAGTAGCGACCCTCTTAAACTTAGTAAATGGGACCAGCCTGTAAGAAGTAGCACCACGGCCCCACCCGTAGAAAGCAAGACTCAGAAATTAACCACTAGTCTGCAGAAGACATTTTGCAGTAGTTTAGGCTATCTTGTATATTTATTTTGATGTAACAATAATATAAATCGTGTAATTACCATTGTAACCTTCTCATCCTCTAAAAATAAGAGGAAGGAGATCACTATAAAATAGGTTGAAAGAGCTATACCAAAACTCTATAAAATTCCTCTCAGACTAATAAAACACTACCATGGATGTAGGGGCTAGAACCATCTACCTTTGGCCAAACCACACTAAAAATACTGCGTCTGTGTTGCTCTTTCCCCTATTCTTCTACTTCATTCTCCATCTTGATCAACTGAAAATAGTTTGAGTCCTAAAAGAACCTCTCAGGTTGGCTGGATTTTTGTAGAACCAAAATCTACCATCAATAGATCTTTTGTGTTCTCTAAATATGATATGAAGCATGGTTATCATCAAATTAGAATTAGATTAGGAGATGAATGGAAAACTACTTTCAAAACTAACCTTGGTTTGTATGAATGGTTGGTCATACCTTTTAGTTTGACAAATGCTTCTAGTATATTTATGAGATTGATGAATCATGTTTGACATGCTTTCATTGAAAAATTTATGATTGTGTATTTTGATGACATTATTGTGTATAGTAAAAATAAAAATGAACATGTTGAGCACTTAAAGTGCATCTTGCAACCCTTGAAAGATGAAAAGTTGCATGCCATTTTTGAAAACTATTCATTTTGCTTGAAGAAAATTACACTTTTGGGTTATATGGTGAGTGGCAAGGGTATAGAAATAGTTGAAGAAAAAGTGAAAGCCATTAGGGAGTAGCCAACACCGGAAACTATGATTGAGGTTAAAAGCTTCCATAGGTTGGCTAGCTTTTATGGGAGCTTTGTAAGGGATTTTAGCACCACAGTTACACTCTTGACTAAACTTGTGAAAAAGAATGTGGGATTTAAGTGGAAGAGTAAGCAAGAGAGAGCTTTTGAGTTGCTTGAGGAAAGATTAACTTCTGCACATTTACTTACTCTTTCTAATTTTTTTAAAGCTTTTGAAATTGAATATAATGCTTTGAGACTTGGTTTAGAGCTGTTTTGATGTAGGAAAGACGTCATATTGCATATTTTAGTGAAAAGCTCAATTGAGCAGCCCTCAACTACATTACTTATGACAAAGAACTTTATGCATTGGTTTGGGCTTTGGAGACATGGCAACACTACGTATAGCCAAAGGAGCTTGTCATTTATACTAACCATAAATCTTTGAAGCACTTGAAAGGACAAGGGAAGTTGAACCACTAGCATGCCAAGTGGATGGAATTCATTGAAACATTTCTTTACACCATCCAATACAAGCAAGGTAAAGAGAATGTAGTATCTCACAAGTATACCCTTATTTCTACTATGCATGCTAAATTAATCAATTTTGAACACATTAAGGATTTGTATGTGGATGACCATGATTTTCCTAGTGTGTTTGATGCTAATGAGAAACTAGCATTTGGAAAATATTTTCAACATGATGGGTTTCTATTTAAAGAAAATAAATTGTGTGTGCCTAAAAGCTCTTTATGAGATTTACTTGTGAAGGAAGCCTATAAGGGGGGATTAATGGGTCATTTTGGCATTGCAAAAACTTTGGCTATCTTGCAAGAACATTTTTTTTAGCCAAGCATGATACATGATGTTTTGTGGAAATTGCATAACATGTAAAAGAGCTAAATCTAGGGTCATGCCTCATGGCCTTTACATCCCACTTCTCATTCCTCATGAACCTTGGATGGACATTTCTATGGATTTTGTGTTAGGATTTCCTAGGTCCAAAAAGGAGAGGGATTCAACTTTTGTTATGGTTCATAGGTTCTCTAAAATATCTCATTTCATTCCATATCATAAAATTGATGATGCTACTTACATTGCTTGTTTATTCTTTAGAGAGGTAGTAAGGTTGCATGGAGTGCTAAGAAGCATTGTGTTGGATAGAGATATTACATTCATAAGCTACTTCTGGAAGGTTCTTTGTGGAAGATTAGGGACTAAATTGTTGTTTTCAACAACATGTCATCCACAAACTAATAGCCAAAGCAAAGTAGTAAATAGTACACTAACTATTTTGCTGAGATTTATCATCCAAAAGAACTTGAAAAATTGGGAGGAATATTTGCCTCATGTGGAATTCGCTTAGAAGCATACATTTGGCTACTCATTTTTCTCCATTTTAAGTTGTTTAGGGTTTTAATCCACTAACTCCTTGGGATTTATTACCATTGCCTATTAAGGAATATGCTAGCCTAGATAGGAAGAAGAAAGCTAAATTTGTGCAACATCTATATCAACAAGTGAGGAAAAATATTGAAAAAAGAATGGAGCAATATGCACAACAAGCCAACAAAGGGTGCAAGAAGGTTGTCTTTGAGCTACGAGATTAGGTTTGGTAGCTGTTAGAAGCATTTTCTGGTACCATGAGAAGTCGGCTGGCAAAAGCCCAAGTCCAGCTGGAAGGGTCTAAGTCATTCAGGTCACAACCCTCAGCTAGCGCCAGATCACTCAGCTAGCTCACAGGTCGTAGCCCTCAGCTAGCTCGTAGGTCGCAATCCTTAGCTAGCTCCAAGTCACTCAACTAGCTCCCAGCTTTAGGTCGCTATAGCAGCTAGCTCCTAGGTCATTGCCTCAGCTACCTCCCAGGTCTTATCCTCAGCTAGCTCACTACCTCAACTAGCTTTCTGCCTTAGCTAGCTCTCAGCACTTAACCTCAAAGGAGAACTCTAGCACCTCCCTAACAAATGTCAACTCACGGGGCCCACCTGTAGAAAGTAACCTGTAGAAGCTGACTTATAGGAGCCTAAGATGTCTTTTACATTTATTATATGATGTAACATATTTATAATTTATTAAATTATATTTGTACCCCCTGGTTCTATAAAT
>JANHAO010003267.1:0-26501 GCA_026873985.1 Saraca asoca
TTCCGCTGTGCAAGGAGCAGGATTAAAGGTTAGTTTAATTCTCTCTTGTATTTCTTTAATTGAAACCTCTACACAAGGGATTTCTGGGAGATTGGGTTCGGCCATTTAGGGCTTCTGAAGAAAAATTTTTGAAATTTCCTTTTCTTGGCTGCACCTAATCTTACAATGTTTTCTCATGAGTAACCTTGTTTGTTGAGTTTGCCACAATTCAGTTGCCTTTGTTTTATGATGAGATAATTCTGGAAATAACTTAAGACAATGATAATAGGTAGAGGTGGTAAAAGGCTGGTGAATATCTAGTGAAGGAGTTATATTCACACCAATCATGACCATGACATTAGGGTCGTGATATTTGTTAGTATCACAGTAATGGTTTAGGATAAACTTGTAAGAATGGGCCTACATGTAGAGTCATTTAGAGTTGTATACTAGTGGTGGTTTTATCAAGTGTTAATAGAAATAATACCAATAGCATGTGTGCACCTAGGAGCACATGTTACTAATGCCATTCCCATTGACTTGGTGAAATATGTGTCGGTGTCAGCAAAGTCAAATGAAAAATTGTCATATATCTTAAGAATCTGATTAATTTTATGATATAGATTTTCGTAAGAACTAGAAGGCAAGAAAGCCAAGAACATGAGTCTGATCATGCAAGATCATCCGTTGGACAAAACAGTCCCCTTAATGAAACTGGTGAAAACCTAGAAGTTCCCCAATGGGTGAAAAATTTAGTTCAACAAGCAATTGATCACTTAGTACATGCATTGACACAAAATCAAAATCGAGATCAGAATAAAGAGACTAAACTACAAAGGTGAAATGAAAAAGATTGACTTTTTCCTACTAGAAATGATTAAGAGAGTAAATTGAAAATTGTTCATGAATTTTTGAAACTAAAACAACCTCAATATGCGGGAACAGTTTCTTCTGTAGACCTATACTAATTTCATGAGCAAATTGAAAGGTATAGTAGAATGCTATAATGCCCAGAACCCTTATTGATAGAAGTAGTAGGATATCATATGGATGATCTAGCATATTATTGGTATAATGAGGGCCATTGACAGATGCAGAACAGTTAACCTGGGTGATGTTCCAAGAAGTTTTTATTGATAGATTCCTTCCTCCCAGTGTTTAACAAGTGAATGCCAGGAGAAATGAAAATTTAAGGCAAGAGAATATGTCTATAAGTGAATATGATGCTTAATTCACACGACTCTATCGGTATGTTATTCATTTGATACCTAATGAAGCCATGAAAGTAGAGAGATTTATATAAGGGCTACGTGATTATTATTTTGATCATGTTAAAATTGACCTGAATACAACATACCAGGAAGCAATGAATCAAGCTTTACGAGTGGAGTTAAGGTCTAAAGAACATCAGGAGAAGGAAGTGTCATCTACTAGTAAAAAGAAAATACGCACTAAAGGGACTAATACAGTTCATAGTGGAAGATCAATTCTAGATCTTGGAATACCACCAAGTGGGTGGCAAGGGAATTTTTTTGGATCATCTCAATCCCATAATCTAACTGCAAGAAGAAACACAGGAGGTTAACTTGTTTTGACTGCTTTTGTTACATTCTATGGAAGGAATGTACCCCAGAGTTAGGAAAATTTTAATATGAATATGCAACAATGCCAAGTTTGTAATATAAGTCACTATGGACTTTGTAGGAAAAATTTAACTAGATGTTTTCGATGTGGTCAACTAGGGCATAAGGCAAAGGAATGTCCTAAGAATGTAGGTGCCTTGGAGTATGATATAAAATCAATCGATAGTACCATCTACGGCCTCAGTAAAAGCACCGACTATGTTTGGATGAAATGATGGGTGAGGCAATCATGGACAAAATCCCAATGAAACCACAGCAAAAGTTTGTAACCTCACTCAACATGAAGCCCAAACACCAAATGTTGTAATTTCAGGTACTTTGAAAATACATGATCTGCACGATCAGGTATTGTTTAACCCTGCAGCTACTTGTTCGTTTATCACGAAGAAATTTATCACCACACTTAATGAACTCGGTTAATCAATGGAATCAACATTAATAGTGATAATCTTGGTCGGTGAGACTTTCCTAGTTGACCATCTATTCAAAAATTGTGTTATGACCATAGGGGAAAAGCAGGTAACTAGAGATCTAGTAGTACTAGATATAGTTGACTATGATGTAATTTTAGGTATGGACTAACTATCTCAGCATTATGCATGCATGAATTGTTTTGATAATATAGTTACTTTTCACATGGTTGAATCTTCTCCTATAATGTTTCAAGGAGAACAAATGGCTGAGATAGTTAGGTTGATTTCAAGCATGCGAGCTTGGAAATTGTTGAATAAGGGGTGCATAGTTTATTTGGCTATAATAAAAGTCCTAAACCAAAATGTTACAAATCTAGATGAAGTTCTGGTAGCATGAGAATTTCTTGATGGGTTTCTTGATAAGTTACCCAAATTGCCACCAGATAGGGAAATCGAGTTTAATATTGATCTTATACCTGGCACGGAACCTATTTCTATTCCTACTTACTGAATGGCACCAATGGAGTTAAAGGAATTGAAAATTTAGTTACAGGAGTTACTAGATAGAGGGTTCATTCACCACAAATGTGTCGTCCTAGGGAGCACCCATACTTTTTGTAAAGAAGAAAGTGGATTGTTATAATTGTGTATTGACTATCGCTAATTGAATAAAATGACCATAAAAAACAAATATCCCTTCCCTCATATCAGTGACTTGTTTGATCAACTGCAAGGAATAAAATATTTCTTGAAAATTGATTTGAGATGGGGGTAAAATTAGTTGAATATCAATAAAGAAGATACACCCAAAACTACCTTTCATATGCGATATGGGCATGATGAATTTCTTGTAATGTCATTCAGGAATGCCCCAGCTGCTTTTATGGACTTGATGAATAGAGTGTTCAAACCGTTTTTGGATAAATTTGTGATTGTATTTATTAATAATGTTATGTTTACTCCAAAAGTGAAGAACAACATGATCAATAACTGCGAATAGTATTGCAAACACTACAGAGCACGAACTTTATGCGAAGTTCTCCAAATGTGAGTTTTGGATGACTAGTACTTGGGCATGTTATGTCACAAGAAGGAGCATGAGTAGATCTTCAGAAAATAGAAGCTATAGAAAATTGACTTACATCCTCAATAGTCACCGAGATTCGTAGTTTTTTAGGATTAGCTGGATATTATTGAAAGTTTGTCAAAGATTTTTCTCAAATCTTTGCACCACTAACTAAGCTTATTTAAAAAGGAGTACAATATGAATGGACTCCCGCATGTGAAGAAAGTTTAAAAAAATTGAAGGAATACTTGATAACAGCCCTAGTGTTAGCATTACCATTTGGATCGAGTGGTTATGCAGTGTATTGCGATGCTTGACACATTGGTCTTGGGTGCATATTAATGCAAAATGGAAAGGCAATTATGTTGCATCACAATAATTGAATAAACATAAACAGAGCTACCCTACTCATGATCTAGAAATGGCAGCGATAGTTTTTGCATTGAAAATATGGAGACATTATTTGTATGGAGAAATGTGTGAGATCTATACATATTATAAAAGTTTAAAGTATATCTTTGAATAGAAGGATCTTAATCTTAGACAAAGAAGGTGGATAGAGTTGGTTAAAGATTATGATTGCTTAATATGATATCATCCAGGGCAGAGCGAATGTAGTTGCTGATACATTGAGTCGTAAGTCAGTGAGTGTAGCTCATTTTCTTTCTAAAGAAGAAAAATTGTTGTATTTTTACCTAGAGTTTGAAAAGATTGGAATGCAATTGGAAGTTCTGAATTAAATGGTAATCTATATAATAGTACAATTAGTAATAGTCAATCGTATTAAAGAGACTCAAAAATAAGATCCACAATACCATATTCTTAAACAAAAAGGGGAAAAGGAGTTGAACTCAAATATTACACTTGACGAGGTAGAAGTGCTAAAGAAAGAAGGATGATTATGGGTCCCTTCAAGTATCTGAGAAGATTTAGTGTATCAAGCTCATAATTCATCATATACAATGCACCCTGATGTGACTAAAATGTATCATGATTTGAAAGATATGTTCTAGTGGGAAGGCATGAGACATGATGTGCTAGATTATGTAACAAAGTGTCTTATGTGTTAGCAAGTGAAAGCTAAACATCAGCGACCAATAGGATTGCATCAATCTATTAAGATTCTGAAGTAGAAATGGGAAAGTATTATGATGGATTTCTTAGTTGGATTGCCAAGATCGCTAAAGGGTAATGATTCAATTTGGGTCATTATCGATTGTTTGATTTAATCAGTTCATTTCTTACCTGTTAAGACAACTCATTCATCTGTTCAATATGTGCAATTATACCTTGATTGAATAATTCCCTTACATGGTGTGCCATTGATGATTATCTTAAATTGTGGTACTCAGTTTACCTCTCACTTTTAGCAGACATTTCAGCAAGAGTTAGGTACTCAACTACAATTTAGCACTGCTTTTCATCCAAAAATTGGTGGTCAATCAGAGTGAACAATCTAGATTTTGAAAAATATGCTTCTAGCAAGCGTAATGGAATTTGAAGGAAATTGGGAAAGGTACTTGCCTCTTATTGAATTTGCTTATAACAATAGTTACGAATTGAGTATTCAAATGGCATCATTTGAGGCATTATATGGGAAGAGATTTAGATCTCCAATAGGTTGGTTTGAGTTAGGGGAAGTAAAATTATTAAGGCTTGATCTTGTAGCAGATGTAGTTGAAAAGATACAATTGATCCATGGAAGAATGAAGGTAGCTCAAGACAGACAAAAGTCATATATAATAATAGGAGAAGAGACTGTGAATTCAAGATTGATGATTAAGTGTTTCTCAAGGTATCCCCTATAAAAGGAATTATGTGATTTGACAAAAAGGGAAAGTTAGCACCCGGTATGAGGGACTATTCAAAATTATCAAACACATAGGAGTGGTGGCATATCAATTGCAATTGCTAGATGAGATGCAGCGAATTCACCCAATATTTCATATCTCTATGTTGAAAAAATATATTGAATCACACCTCATTAAAGAAGAATCAATTCAATTGGATGCTGAGTTAACTTACAAAAAGCAACCAATAATTATCCTTGATCAACAAATTCAAAAATTAAGATCAAAATAAGTTCCTATAATCAAGGTATTATAGGGACGATATGATAAACAAGAAGCTATATGGGAATTGGAAGTTGACATGCAAGAGCAATATCCACAATTATTTGGTAAGGAATGAATATCAAAATCAATACTTGTTTTGGTACACTTATGAATGATATTTCGAATTCTAGGACAAATTCTTTTTAAGGGGGAGAATTGTAATACCTCGAATATTCTAAAAATAATAATATCAATTTCTGGCAATAAAATAAGGAAGATAAAAATTTTGAAGAATTCAAAATTATAGATTTGAAGTTATGAGAGACTTAGATATAATGAAAATAGAAAGTATAAAATTTTGAGAATAAATTTCTATAAAATTTTAAAGATATTGAACTAGGGTTACGGATATCAGTTGAGTATGAAATTAGAGCCACTACAAAGGTATATAATTTAAACTAATTTATATTAAAATTTTGTGATTATTGGAGATTAGCAAGTATGTTTGTTATAGATATTTTCTGGACAATGCATAACGGACTGGCCAAGGCCCAATAAGAAGCCAAGCCCAGCTAAAAAGGGGCCCAAATCACTTAATGATTAAGGTCACTTTGCAGAGGAATCAGCTCGTTAATCACGAACTTAAAATGTAGGTCGAGGTTAAGGCAAGAACCCAGCTCACTGGGAAAGGCACCAACTTGCAGAGTAGAGCACAGCGCCTAGACCATCCTTGAGCAGATTCATTCTAGATGGGTCCGATGACGGGATCGATCTCTCTAGTCAGCAAATTGCCCGATGTGAGTCTAGGTCACTAAGACAGCAAGTTGAGCACGAGTACGGAAGCCTAGTTATCAGTTGAGGGCACACGTTCCCAACTGACAGCTCAGCCTCCAAAATCGACACATTAGCCCCCAACAGTACGACAATGATTTGCCTAGCATTTATTATCCGACACCTAGCATTTATTGCCTAATGCAGTGAAGATAATCTTTTTGTTACTTGTCAAATTACACTTGTAACCCTCCCTTTTCTATAAATAGGGGGAAACCACTATAAAAGATATAGCAAAAAACTGCATGTAGACACTCTACCGAAATAGCAACATAGTAATGTATCTCTATTGAGTTACACAAAAAAATCATCACACAAAGTTAATACAATCCACCATGGACGTAAAGGCCGATTGGCTTTAGCTAAACCATGATAAAAACTTCTGGTGTTTACTATTCTTCCTTCTCTTTTTCCCTTTTCTTTTCCATTAGCTCACATCTTCAGCTTACAGTTTGGGGTGACATCAGACTCATACCTATTGATCGGATTCTATCGTCAAAATTTTGGTGCTAGAAGGAGGGCCCCTACTACATTCTCTTCATCTTTGGCAAACTGCTTTAACTACAATGGCAAGAGGAAAAGCCACTAGAAGCACAGAAGCCACTGCTAGCCAACTTAAGGGTCAGTCACAGCCTCAATGGGACTCTGCTACCCCCACAACAAGTGTTGTCATTGGCATGGCACCTTCCAATCCATACCAACCTGTCACTCTTAAAGTGAATGCAGTCCAAACTCGGTACCAATGCCAAAAAGCTCTTGAAAATACTGCGAGGGAACTAGTAAACATGGTTAAAGCATTGGCCCAGGCACAAGCTAAGGGCGCGCAAAGACAAGCTAGAGTCATTGTGCTAGAAGGAGGACCTCGGCAACCAGGCTTTAACATGAAGAGCTTGCTAGAGTCGAACGTCAGTGAATTAGCTCCATTCACTCATCCAACTCGTGACCAAGGTCAGAGATTCATAGAGTTCGCAAAGATGAAAAAGACAATCAGTAGCATGAGAGCTCACACCAAGAAGAAACCTCTAATGGGATTGACCACGGGCGCAAGTCAAACCATTACTCATCTGGCCATGAACACAATCGAAGGTGCAAGATCTCATATCGCCATTCTCGTGATCAATGAGATGATAGGAGTAGTGAACCACCAATCATCAATTTGAAACTCGAGATCCAGTAATTAAGGAGTTGCTTCAGAGGGTGAAGTAGCTAGAAAAAAGACCCGTGGCCCAAAGCAGTTAAAACTCTTATGAGGAAAGGACACCATTTACCAAAGAGATTGAAATAGAACCCCTTCCTTATAGGTTCAAGGTCCCAAATATCCTGCTGTATAATGGGGATAGTGATCCATATAGTCACTTGAATGCATTTAATATCCAAATGGACCTCCAGACCTCCAGCTCGTTAGTGAAGTGTCGAGTTTTTCCCATTACTCTTAGAGAGACACCACAAACCTGGTTCAGGAGTCTCCCAGCTTGCAACATTCATAACTATGAGGAATGTTAGACAAGATTCCTTAACTAGTACAAGGCATTAAAGAAACAACTTGCCCCATCTTGCCACCTAGCGACCGTCTTTCAACGAAAAAATGAATCACTCAAAGACTATATCACCCGATTCCAACGTGAGGTTAACAACGTGGAGAACCCATTAGATGAAAGTGTTCTCACAGCTATTTCAGCCGAACTTCACAAGGATGGAAAGCTATATGAGGACATATATAAGTCTCTAGTGAAAAGTTTAAGTGAGTTCTACAAACATGCTACCAAAGAAATTCGATAGGTAGAATCCTTTAGCCTAGAAAAACCTACTTGAAAGGAGGAGGCGAGTGGCTCCAATTGGGACAAGAAGAAAGCTGGAAGCAGGAAAAATAGGGAGAGCCAGAAAGACAACTCTAGAGGTCAGGCCGTGAAAAAGGCCAGAAATGGACGACCACAGTGGTAAGGTTGCCACAACAGTTATACTATCTTGTTAGACACTCCTGATAGGATCTTCACAATCAAAAGGGACAACAAAGACTTCGGGAGAGCCAGACCCATAAAAGCTCCCCTCAGGTGGAAAGATCAGAGCAAGTTTTATGCCTCCCACAACAAAGTTAGGCACAACACCTCAGATTGCTGGGCACTAAAAGATGCCACCGAGTACTTCATCAAGAGAGGTCGCTTGAGGGATTACGTAGTGAGACCCTCAGGACAACAACCCCTGTGTCCTTAGTAACCAGTGCAACATCAGCACCAGCAGACCCCAGAGCACGAGGAAATGCCTTTAGTGAGAACCATATTCACTATTCATGATGGACTTCACATCATTGGCACCTCAAATAGGTTGCGCAATCATTATGTGCAAGTAGCGGGCCACGTCCTGCTTGCGAGTCATGTGGAATGTAAAAGACTCACAAAGAAAGATAAAGTAGCCTCGAAAAGCATCATGTTCATAGAAAAAGATGCACGAGGGATTCACGCTCCTTACAATGATGCGATAGTCATCCGAGCAAAGATTGGTAACGCTGATGTGAGAAGGATAATGGTCGATACTGGCTACTCCATCAATGTAATGTACAAAGGATGTTTCGATCAGTTGGATGTGAGCACAAGCTAGTTAAATCCTTCCCCCGAGCCCCTCTACGGCTTTATAGGAGATGGAATAGTGCTGGTGGGGTAGATTAGACTCCCACTCACTCTAGGAGTTTTGGACCACCAAGCAACAGTTATGGCGGATTTCTTGATAATGTGGTTCTAGAATGACCTGCTATGAATGACCTTGATGTAGTCACATCTACTAAGATACTTACCATTAAATTCCTAACCCCAAACGGAGTCGGATGCATGCAAGTAGAGTAGCAGATAGCCCGGTAATACTACCAGGATGCAGTTAAACTCGGGGCACAAGGAAAAAAGGTACATATGGTATCTGAAGGAGTGCCTCGAGCTATGAGCACCAAAGGGCTCAGCTATGACCTCAACCCCCATGAGGTGGATATCGAACAGGCTATTGGTCCCATTGAAGAGCTTGAAAAGGTGAAGGTTAGTGAAGTTGATGCAGAAAAATGCCTTAAGTTGGGGAAGAGCTTGCCACCTGGCATGAAAGCGTAGTTAGTTAAGTTTCTTAAGGCCAATCTGGATGTCTTTGCTTGGAACCATGAAAACATGGTGGGCATTGACCCTGGGGTTATGTTGCATAGGCTCAGTATCAACCCCTGGCACAAGCCAATTTGTTAGAAAAGAAGATTAATGACTATCGAATGTTATACCACGCTGAAGGAAGAGGTGGATAGGCTATTGGCAAACAAGTTAATCTGAAAAGCCCACTACCCCACTTGGGTGGCTAACATCGTCCTCGTGAAAAAGAAAAATGGAAAGTGGAGAACGTGCATTAACTTCACTGACATGAACAAAGCATACCCGAAAGACAACTTCCCTTTGCCAAAGATCGACCAACTTGTAGACACAATAGTGAGACATGAACTCCTCAACTTCATAGATGCCTATTCGAGATATAATCAGATCCCAATGGCCACATAGGATGAAGAGCACACCTTGTTCATTACTGATCGTGAGCTATATTGCTATAAGGTAATGCCTTTTGGGCTCAAGAATGCGAGGTGACTTACTAGCGATTGGTGAACATGATGTTTCGAGATCAAATCGGCCAAATGATGGAGGTGTACATGGACAACATGTTAGTGAAGTCCAAACAGCTTGCTAACCATGTCTGTGATCTGGATGAAATGTTCCAGATCTTGAGTAGATACTGGATAAAATTGAACCTGTATAAGTGTGCATTCAAAGTTACTTTGGGAAAGTTTCTTAACTTTATAGTGAACAGTAGGGGGATCAAAGCAAATCCAAAAAAGATTAAAACTTTTCTCAACATGTGATCCCCCACTGAAGCCAAAGATGTGTATAGCTTGAATGATCAAATCACGGTGCTCAATAGATTCATCTCAAAGGCAATAAACAAATGTGTCCTCTTCTTTGATATTTTGAAGAAGGTGAAGAAGTTTGAATAGACGCAAGAATGTGAGGTCACTCTCCAAGAACTTAAATGGTATATCGAATGAGCTCTACTCCTGTCTAAGCCAAAGGAGGGCGAGAAACTGATCGTATACTTGGGAGTGTCCTAGCACACCCTTAGTGTAGCTCTAATGCGAGAAGAGGGAAGAGCTCAATTCCCTATCTATTATGTGAGTAAGAGACTGCTGGACACCAAGGCAAGGTACTCACCATTGTAGAAGCTTGCCTATTGCTTGGTCATTGCATCGAGGAAGCTGCGACCCTATTTCCAAGCCCACAGCATAAGGGTTCTCACTCAATTTCTTCTTAAGCAAGTCTTACAAAAGACAAATGCTTCAGGTCGATTGTTCAAATGGGCAATCGAGCTTATCTAGTTTAATATTGAATATAAACCTAGACCGGTGATCAAAGGGCAAGCTCTGACTAATTTCATTACAGAATTCATGGGGCCCATGTAAGAGGAGGTAGAAACTCCATAAGCTCCATGGTGGGAACTATACGTTGGCGAGTCATCGAGCAATCAAAAGGCTGAAGTAAAGGTGCTCCTCATTAGCCTGGAGGGACATAAGATCCTCTGCACTTTGAGGTTTGGTTTCCAAGCTACCAATAATGAGGCCGAGTATGAAGCATTACTAGCCGGGTTACGATTGGCCAAGGAGGTACGAGCTGAAAGGCTGAAGATCTTTAGTGACTCATAACTTGTTGTCTATCACGTGAGGAGTAAATACCAGACCTAAGGGTCAAAGATGGCCAGTTATCTCCAAAAAGTCCAAGAATCACTAAGTTCCTTCCAACAATATGAAGTCAACCAAATACTGCGAGCTCAAAACATGCACACTAATGCCTTAGCTAGCCTGGCTATGACTGAAGATGTTAACTTCTTGGGGGCACTCCCAATTGTTCTTTCATTCTCGAGCATCGAGCAGAAGGATGTTGTATTGACAATTGCTAAAGCACCAAGCTCTTGGATGAATTCAATCCTAGATTATTTACAAGATGGCAAGCTACCAAAGGATAGGCTCGAGGCGTGACAATTACAAGCTCAGGCAACTAGATACTGGATCTACGATGACGTATTATATAAAAAAGGGTTCACAGCCCCACTTTTAAGATGCATTGATGGTAATGACTGCAACACCGTTCTAGAGGAAATCCATGCAGGCCATTGTGGAAACCACATCGGGGGGCCATCTCTTGGTCAAAAGGCTCTTTGACAAGGGTTTTACTGGCCCACAATGAAGCAGGACGCTGTCGATCTCGTTAAGAAATGTGATAAATGTCAAAGGTTTACGACGATCCCGCAGACTTCACCAGCCTACCTGTAATAGATGGTTAGTCCATGGCCTTTCGTAATTCAGGGTATGGACTTAATTAGACCACTCCCAATAGCTCACGATAATTGCAAGTACGCAGTAGTAACTATGGATTACTTTACTAAATAGGCAAAAGCAAAAGAGCTGGTTGAGATCACATCTATGAAGATTGAAAGATTTGTGTGGAACAACATTATTTGAAGGTTTGGAGTCCCTTAGCAGATTGTAACTAATAACGGGATCCAATTTAATAATGAGTAGTTCATTAACTTCTACAACGACCTTAAAATCATGAAAAGCTTCTTAGCCGTAGATTATCCACAGGTCAATGGGCAAGTTGAAGCCATCAACAAGATTATCAAACGAATCTTGAAGGCGAAGTTGGAGGCCAAGAAAGGAGGAGCATGGGTAAATGAACTACTAAAAGTACAGTGGGCTTACAAAATCATCGTGTGCAACGCCACAGGTGAAACCCTCTTCTCGGTGGTATAAGGGTGCAAAGCAATGATTCCTGCAGAACTTGAAATAGTGTCTCAGTGAAGAATTACCTTCAATTCAGAAGATAATAGTCAACTACTCATCGCGAATCTGGATCTTGCAAGGAGACGAAGGAAAGAGCTTACCTCAAGATCGTGACCTACTAATAGTGAGTTGTGAGGTATTACAATCGAAAGGTGCAAGCTCGAAGCTATAAGCTTGGCAATCTCGTCCTACGTCTTGTCCTACTGGGAGCATGAAAAGCTAGTGAAGGGACCTTGGGGCCAAACTGGGAGTGCCCATACCTTATTAAGAGAGTTATCGGCAATGGGGCTTATCATTTGGCGGATATAGAAAGGATAGAGTTTCCCCAAGCCTGGAATGCCAAACATCTTTGCTATTATTATCAATAAAGCCTCCAAGATTTGTAAAAAAATTACTCAGTAAGCATAAACATTTATGTAATTCTTTGAATTTTTATGTATATAGAATAAAAGTCTCGATAAAGTCATTACGAGAAATGATGTATTATGTAAGAAGTGTCATTTAAAGTAGTTCATCAAATTTTCATCCTCACACCAAAATTCGTCAAATCTCACGTATTCGAGCATGAAAATTGAAGAGAAGCAAATAAGAATTTGTTTAATCCTTCAATGGAATAAATTCATACAAAGTTTAAAAATTATATTACAAAGTCCAAAAGGAATACAAAATTACAAGGTTCATAGCCTAAGAAGCTGGAGCATCAGGAGTCGGACCCTCTTGAGGCTAAGGACCAACAAGAGTAATGTCAGGGACATTCGCCACTAGAGCACCAATGGCTTCAATGACTTGAGAGTTGCCTTCCCTTTGGGTAGTGCTTCTAGCAAGAGAAACATCAACACCAAAGTCCACTCCCTTCTTGATAGATCTAGCCTTAGCAGCCCTCCTCTTGTAACGTTCAACAGCCTCGAGAGCTTACTGGCCAAAAATGGAGAAATCCAATTCTGGGTATCGCTCCCATAAGGTATAAAAGAAAGTGGCACAAGTCTTGATTTCTACCTTCTTTATTAATAAGGCAGTCTCTACCTTAACTTTAGCAACCTCTTCCTTTGTGAGAGCAACCTCCCTTTTGACCGCCTCTAACTCCTTTTCAATAACCTCGATTTGCTGCTCCACCACCTTGGCTTGCTATTTCGCAGACCCAACCTATCGCTCTGTGGTCTTAGCCAATCTCACTGCTTGCTCAGCTCGATGGACAGATAAGTCTAGGTTAATCCTTGCCTTGGCCAGATCATTGGTTGTTAGGCCAAGATTCACCATGATAGCCTTGCGATCCACTTCTGCGCGGGATAAGGAAGCCTCAACATTCTTGACCTTCTCCTTCAAATCTAGCACCTCAGTAGAGGCAACAACAAGCTTACCCTTAAAGCTCTCCTTCTCCTTATCATGGGCTTGAAGAGCCTTATCCATTTTCATCATTGTCAGTAGATTCTGGAAAGTCAGAGCCAAGATAGATTACGAAGTAAGTAGGAGAACTGGAATAAAAAGGCCTCACTTACCACCAAGCCGTGACGAGTTGCATAGCTCACCAATCTTGCAAGGGAGAACTCCTTGGACTCTAGCACCTAAATCTTGTCATGAGTTCCCAAAATTATGTCAATGTTATCAACAAGAACCTCAACGTACTCCTTCATCTTGGAGATAGGTTCGGCAGGTGGCTTCACGACCTTAGCCTTTGACGTAGCTTGCTTATGAGGAGTGACCATCTTTTTCCCTTTGTCTACCCTTTGTCTTTTAACAGAAGGCTTGGGAGGGGTGGCGACCTCAGTTGCAACTGCCACCTCAAGATGAAAGGTAGGAATTGGCCCTTATGAAGGAGCTATCATTGAAGCCAAGGATTGACTTTCAATAATGGGTGTTATGATCGCATCAGGAGCCGAATAGATCTTCATGTCATCAGATGGTGGCGTTCTGAGAATGAGCTCCATTATCTTGTTGTAATCCTCAAAGTTAGTGGGACTAACTTTTGTCACTTGACAAATTCCTATCTCCCTGGTGAGCTCGATGCCTTTGGCCAAAGCGAGCTTGTGAAAACAAAGGAGGTCCTCGTTGAAATGGAAGTCGTTTTCAAGATCATTCCAAGCAGTGAACTGAACCAAGACTCCTAGCTCCTTAACTAATAGAGTTAGCTTCTGGCTAGTCCCATCTGCAAGATGAGACAAAAGTTAGAATCAGAAGTAAATGCGAATAAATCATTAAACTCACATATCTTTAATTCACTCACCAGGGTAAAGACAAATATAAAATTTTTGAGATTGAGCAGGGAGGGGCACGAGATGTAAAACCAACGGGTTTTATAATGCCCTTTATTAGACTTCCCTTTAGCATCCCCTTATGGCAGGACCTTTTTGTGCACTGTTGGCCCAGCCATGAGGTAATAGAGCCTGTCTGATGTGCTTGCACACCTAAGGCTATACAAGTAACACAGAACCTCAGCTGATAGCAGTGGAAGACCATTGTCCAAGTAAATTAGCGCCAGAGAGATGAGTTGGGTATAAGAATTTGGAGTAAGTTGAGCCAGATTAAGTCTCACTTTGTTTAGAAAGTTGACAATAAAAGGGTGTATCGAAAACTTAAGTCTTGTAATGAGGTGTGAGAAACTAACTGCAATGAACCCCCGAAGCGGATATGGGGCATAGTCATCTGAAGAAGGTATCATGAGGCATATCCCTTGGAGAGCTAATATGTCTAGACTATGGTTTGAACCTTGCAAAAACAGACAAATGAAACTTGTAAACTAAACACATGATGATTAGGTCACAGACTTGCAGCGACCTCTTGAACCCCAACGAGGTCAGGACGAGTGGTAAAATCCCTAATGACCTCACCACTCCTTGAGATCGCTTCATTGAGATGTTGTACTAGCTCCATGTTCTGAGCTAGGGAGCCAGGTTCGCCATCTTCATTCCTAATTTTGTGATGGCAGCGTGCATGACCTGCACCCATCTACACAAAGGAAAAAGATCGGTCAGGTTGCTATAAGCAAACCCTACCAAAATCTAGGGCTAATAGCTTCCTATGCGGTAGGCCGTGCACACCCCAAATCACCTATCTACAACGCAGACTTCAGTAGACAAAAAGAACAATGATCGGACCATAAAATCTGAGCAACAAATGCAAGACTCGAAACAATAATCAGGCACCCTAAAGTCTACTAGCAGAATCAATCGAATGAATCAAACCGAACGGAAAAGAATATACACAGGTAGTCAACCTCAACCAGCACTCTTATCCCTTAAATAATGGCAGATAAACTTCACAGAGACTACAAAATAGAGAAATCTAGAAGTTGCAAAATAAAGAAAGACTCACCGTGACTAATTGAAACAGAAGGTTTGAAACTGCGCATGAAGATGCTTTCCAATAAATAAGACCCGAGCAGTAACTAAGGATTCAAAACGATGCTAGTGGTAGTGAATGTCAAAAAATGGTTATGGTAACTAGCAGAGAGAACGAGCAGGGAAAGTTTAGGAGCTTGAAGTTTCAAATGACAAGTGAGGGGAAAGGGAAAAGCCCCTTCAGCTTATAAGGCACGTGACTCACCGTTGGATCTGGGAACACATCAGTTACCCATGATCTGATGATTTGGCAAGTGCTAGTAGTTAGTTGACAACAGTAGCATGCACGCATACCGAAAATAGGAGTAATGATGACAACCTAGCTGTGGGAAATCGAAGGGTCACCTATAGAGCAAGTAGAAGCGTGCCAAATGACCCAAAGAATTACAGCTTGCAAGCAGAGGCTCACAACATGTCGAAGAAGTGCTTTACACACCAAACTCTTCCATAGGCCACGTCTAGGAAGTGCCTCGAGCACCAAACTCTTGTGCAAACAACTCCAAGACCTCATGTCCAAGAAGTGCCTCGAGTACAAAACTCTTGCACGAACAATTCCAAAATTCTGCATCCAAGAAGTGCTAGCCACGCACCAAACTTTTGCACAGGCCGTATCCAAGAAGTGCCTCAAGCACCAAACTCTTACACAAACAACTCCGAAACCTCACATCCAAGAAGTGTTTTACGCACCAAACTCTTGTGTGAGCTACGTCCAAGAAATGCCTCGAGCACCAAACTCTTGCACGGATAATTCTAAAATCCACATTCAAGAAGTGCTAGCCTCACACCATACTCTTGTGTGGGTGGCATCCAAGAAGTGCCTTCGACACCAAACTCTTACATGGACAATATCAAAGCCACATCCAAAAAGTGCCATCAGTACCAAACTTTTGCATGGATCAAGGCACTCCTATATAGCTTGTCAAAACCTTACGTTCAAGAAGTGCTTAGACATCAAATTCTTGCACGAGCTAAGATGCGTCTATGTGACCTATGTGGACAACTCATCTTGCACCAGCAAAGGCGCTTAAACGCTCTAGTGCTCAATACTGTTGCCAACCAAAATGAACTAATATGACTGATTAGTCATTCAATGTGACATATATCCTTTTAAGTTGTTTATTAACTAGAGTCCCTTCACATTAGTTCAATTAATATTGTTTGAGGCTGATTGGCTTAACGAACACTTACTTTATCTAATGATTACTAAGTTATGATTTGCATGGACTAATGTTGCCAACTGCAACCTACTAAATCACTATGGTGGTATAATCGGGAAGAACAATAAAAGGAAAAGTCTCATTACAAAACCTCTTTCGACGAGATAAAATTACATAAAGGATCAAGAAATTGAAATGAAGCAAGCCTACAAGTGACTAAAGAAAGGTCGGATGCCAGCAAGCTCACAATTATAATATGCAGGAAGAACTGTTCCAACTCCTCCTTCACCCGGGTTGATAACTGATCTAAATTGAGCATCCCCTAAGGTGCTTGAAATAGGAGAAACAATGTTGGAGGGAAGCAAAGAGGCTACACAAGTTTTCCCTAATTCTCCTAAGCAAGGAAAGTATCCTTCAGCTTCATTAAGCTACTTTAAGGCCTAGAGACACCCAGCATCATCGGACAAAAAGACAAGAGAACCTGATTCGAAGGACTGAGCCACGACAAGTCACAAGTTCAGCAAGCAAATCGAATAGTTCCAGCTTTTTTACCCAGTCCTCCTCCAAAATTGAAAGCTCCTCCCTCGGCCTTGCAACTTTTGGCCATTGAAGGAAGCTGAGCAATTAGATAACTAGAGGACAAAAGAACAAAAAAGAGAAGCTAAACTTGTTAGCACCAAAATGAGGTTACAGACAAGTTCCCAGAGTCCTCGGAGAGGAATACCACGCAGGAACCATGTGTAACAGGTCATTCACGACTTGCAATCTCATATAGCGAACTGTACACGCCTCAAAGCACGTAGATAAAGGCCAAAACTTCAGAAGTATGAGGGGATCACTCAATACACCCATTTGGCTACTTTGTGAAGAAGGGAAGAGGACTTCCCACGTCTTATATAGATGAGCCCGACTTCACCAAAGAGTCCAGAGGGTATCCAACTATACCAAATCGAACGATTCACAACAAAGTAAGACTGTTGCGCTAATAGCTAGAGAGCATCCATAATGGGAGGTATGGCCTAATGTAGATGAAATGAAAGATTGATCGGTTGTCGAGGCCAATCAAGATTAAAAATTTATAAATCGAGTTACCTAACTACTTGTAGTATAAGGCAATACTGGGTCGAGCCCTTGGATCATTTGGTGAATGATATCAATCAGATTAGGAGCTGGAAATAAGGGGGGTTGGCAGAAACTAAACTAACAGCTACACTAACAGAAACTACAAAATAGAAATGAAAATAACAATAAACAAGTAACCAGCCCAAGGGAATCAAATTAAAATTAATGTATCCTTGATCATTAAATGTTCATCCAATTATTGAAAATCATAGCAAGAAGCCTTGGAATGATTAATGAATCCATCCTAATTAGTCAGGATTTAGCCAAGTAAACAACACATCAAAAACTCAATTCATTGCTTAGTTTTCCTATCCTCTTCCTATAATTGATCATTAAGCAACAATCATATAATATCTAAATCAAATGAAGCTATTCAACTCAGATATTCACAGCAAAACAGAGAGGAAATAGGAAAGAAATAACCAGTAATTGAATGTAGAATGGAATATCAAGATCTCAACATAAATCTTCAAGTCTGTTAACCCCTTGTGCTGATTACAATTCAGCCTTCCATGGAAGGCAAAAAATACAAAGAAAAGAAGAAAGGAAACGTCCTACTCTACTGCTACCAGAAAACTAAACTAAAAACTATACTAAGCTGAACAACAAGACTGAACTAAAAACCTAAAACTAAAAGACTTTGCTGCCCAGGAAAAGAGAAGAGAAGTTAGCTGCTAGTTTGGTGAGTAGGCAATGATGACTGGTCTGGTCACTTGTTGCCACTCTTCTTACATGTTTTATGCTCAATGCAAACTACTTCTTTTGGTTTTTCACTAACTTACAGGTTTCCAGCTGGCTGAGTGTGAGTTGGAGCAAAGGATGATCCATTGGGCTCAAGATTCAGGCTAATTGGGGCCTAAAAATCTAATTCTGCAGAAGCCTATTTCATCAATATTCTGTCTCTAAATTATAGCTCCATTTACACACCTAAATTGATGGATTCATGTCTAGAAGCCTTCATGAAATTGTAGCCTTGTGTCTTAGCTTCTATTTGGGCTTAGTTTCACCTCATTTGGACTTGTATAACTCCATATATGGCCTGATGAATGCTCAGAGGTCAGGCTGCCCAAGAGAGGCTGAGGCAACATTCTGGTTTCGAATTTAACTCCAAATTCAAATAGGCAATTGTGTGATTCAGCCTTAGAGGTCTTCATAAAGTTTGTAGAGCTATGTCTTAGCTTTCCTACAAGATAAGAATTATATTAATTGGACAAGTGTAACTCGAGTTCTAACTAGAATACAAAAACTGCTCAAAATGGCCAAATTATGCAAAATTTTTGAAAATGATGCCAATTGACACAAAATCATAAATATATAATAACACAGCTGAAAGTAATTCATTTTGAACCTTAAAATACTAAGTAAGAGGACAATTAAATGAGTAAAATATTTTGTTATCAAAGACTGAAGCCCGAAATGACAACACGGTAGGCTATGACCAAGGACTTTTGACTAAATGGCGAACTGTAGGTGAAAGACTTGATAATGCTGGAGACTATGAGCAAGGACTCTATTAGTAGACTATAACTCCTAGTCCACAAAGTAAACAGAGAGTTGAAGGGCTTGATATTATAGGTATTTTCTAGACAATGCATAACAGACTGGCCAAGGCCCAATAAGAAGTCAAGCCTAGCTAAAAGGGGGCCCAAATCACTTGATGATTAAGGTCACTTAGTGGGGGAATCGGCTCGTTAACTACAAACTTAGAGCACAGGTCGAGGTCAAGGTGAGAACTTGGCTCATTAGGAAAGGCACCAGCTCACTAAACAGAGCATAGTGCCTAGACCATCCTTCAGCAAATTCATTCTAGACAGGTCTAGTGACGAGATCAATCCCTCTGGTCAGCAGATTGTCCGATGTGAGTCTAAGTCGCTAAGATAGCGAGCTAAGCATAGGTACAAAAGCCTAGTTATCAGCTAAGGGCACACATTCTCAACTGACAGCTTAGCCTTTAGAACCAACACATCAACCCCTAACAGTCTGACAATAATTTACCCAATATTTATTAATCGATGCTTAGCATTTATTGCCAAATGCAGCGAAGATAATCATTTTGTTACTTGTTAAATTACACTTGTAACCCTCCCCTATTCTATAAATAGGGGAAACCACTATAAAAGATATATCAAAAAACTACATATAGATACTCTGCGGAAATAGCAACATAGTACTATATCTTCATTGAGTTACACAGAAAAAACCATCACACAAAGTTAATATAATCCACCGTGGACGTACTAGCCGATTGGCTTTAGGCGAACCATGATAAAAGCTTTTAGTGTTTGATGTTCTTCCTCCTTTTTTTCCCTTTTCTTTCCTATTAGCTTATATTTTCAGCTTACAGTTTAGGGTGACATCAGACTTATGCCTATTGATTGGATTCTACCGTCAACAATGTTAAATTTGAATTCAAAATAGTAGAAATAGGAAAGTTACTAAAAAAAGAAAATGGTCAACTTGTAATTATTGTGAAGTTGACTAGGTTTTCCTATTCTACCCTCCAATTAGTTGGCTTTTCTTTCCTTTTTCTTGGACTTTAGCTTAATGAAGTCATGCAAACTCCTTCATATTCTTCCTAAAGCTTCCAACTCTCTTTCTTTAGCTTCACTCTCTTTATACAAGTAAGCTCATCAATTCTTTCTATTATTTTCTCATATTTTTACTACTGAATCTTCTCTTCTTCCTCTTCAATTTGATAACAAAATCATGGTAATTTATTGGGTGAAACTTTAAAAATGAATTTTTGAAAATTTTGCTACCATTCACATCACTATTCAACCCATGAATCAACTTAGTTCTTTTGGCATTTTAAAGCTTGAATCTGTTAGATAAAGCTAGTCTCTATTAAATTGGATCCTAATCTAAATATATAAGCTAAGTTAAAGAGAGAAATCTTTAAAAAAGTTTAGGAGCTAATAGACATTTCTTTGTGTTATTGAAAAGTATAGATAAATTTAGTATGATTAGCTGCACCCTTTAATATTTCCAGCTAATAAGGTGAATATTTCTTACCATTCTTGTGAATTAATATATGTTTCTTGATTGTGATCTACTGATAGATGAAGATAGTTGATGAACATGGATTATGTGATTGTGAGGCATGATTTATAATTAAATGGCTTGATCAATAAACTAATTAATTGATGAATGAAATAAATTGGTTTTGTGTACGTTTGAGCCAATAAAACATGTTGAAATAAGGTCTTATGGTAAGATTGTGCCTTATAAATAGCTTCCCCTATTTTTCTACTGTTTGCATGCAAAATCTACCCGTGCAAGTCAAATTGCATCATTTTGAACTGAATTCATGATCATGCTTGCAAAAACTTAGTAGTTTTTCTTGACTAATTCTAATTGAATTTTAAATTAAAATTTGATGATTTGAATCAACCTTTCTTACCTTATTTTTCGATTATGATCGCAATTCTGATCATGTTTCAAATTAGACTTCCAGAAAGTTTTCAAAATTTAGCAAGCGGACTCACATTTTTAATTACATTTCCTTAAGTCAAATTGAGCACTTCACAAATAAGTTTTCCAATTTGAATCATGATCATGCTTATCTTCTCCAGCAATTTTAATCGCGATCCTGCTCGCCTTTTCAACAAATTTCATATTATTTAATTAATGTCTACTTCTCCTAACTTCATTGTAAATTCCTTAAATTACTCTTATAATGAATCCAAATAACTCAAACAAAATAAATAAAGTTTATAAAAGGATAAATCACAAGTTGATAATAAGGAATGAAATTATTATGTATGTAAGAGTATCCAATCAATGAATTTATAAATTAAAGTGATCATAAGACAAGAAAGTAAAAAAATAATAATGAATGACCATGATTATGGACATGCAATTACTATGAGTAGCATTATGATGTAAAGTCTAATAATATACCAGAAATATTAAACAGTATGTGATGTTGTGATGTTATGATTGTTGTTGGAATTGTAATCATTAAAAATAAATGATTATTTAGCGTAAAGCTTGTCTATGTATAAAAATGAGAATGATTTATTGTATTTATTGTGAATACCATGGTTATATAAAGTGTGATGGCATTTATGAATTTATGAATGGTGTGAGTGATACCACGAATGATATTAACTTGTAATCAGGTGATATTGATAGGGTGTGATGGAAAATTATGAATCAGATCTTGGATCTGTGTGTTCTAAATTGATGAGTGCGATCAGGATGGATTGGAAGGATAAGGCTGGGTTTATGCGGGATAAGGCTAGATCGGAGTAATAAGGAGATTTACATTCCTGTTATCTAGTATTGAATGGCTTGAAATTACATGAACTATTGCAAAATATTATTATTTGATTAAAATACAAAATGAGCTTAAATATTAGCTGATGTCTTTGAGAGCCTAACTCGGCACCATGTTGAAAAGTAATAGAATGTAAGTTTCTTTATATATGAATCTCTAATTGTCAATAATTGCTTGTCGAAGATTCTATGATAATTAGCCAAACAGATGGGTATGAATACTTATGTTTGTACATGTTTTGCTATTTAATGAGTTCATAAGTTTGGTATGTTTTATTCACTAAGCCCCAGACTTACTATTCTGTGAAATTTTTTTCAAATTCTCAAGATACTGTAAATCTCATTCCAGAAAAGTAAGATGGATAATAATATGATAGAAATAACAACTGACACCTACACTACTATGATATCAAGTCCGTTAAGAAGCTGTTAGATAAGCATCCACTACATCGTCATCCTAAATTTGTCAAGATGTAAAGTTTTACATGATGTGGAGATTATTCCACTTGAACCACTAAATGTACTATTAATGATGGCCTAAGATGGTTTGACCTTTAAAGGTTAATCATCAAGTTAAAAACTATTTTGCTGTATTTTGAGAACATGTAAATAGAAAGGGCCACAGAGCTTAGTTACAGTAACCAGTGTTTTGGTAATATGATAAAACATAGGTTAAGATACCTTCTTTTGAATGCCTTGTCTCTTTGAAAAGTGCTTTTGTTAGTTTTGATAGTGGAATAAGACCCTAGGATGTAGATTTGATAGTAGTTATTTGCTATAATTATTGGAAATTTGTATACATTTGAGCAAGACTGGTATGAGACATGTTGGACAATACGAGTATAAATTAATTAATATTTGCATATGTTTTCTCATAGGTAACCTTGTTTGTTGAGTTTCCCATAATTTAGTCACCTCTGTATTATGATAAGATAGTTTTAGAAATAACTTAAGACAATGATAACAGGTAGAGATAATAAAAGGCTAGTAAATATTTAGTGAATGAGTGATATTTACGTTAGTCATGACTAGGACTTTAGGGTTGTGACTAAAAACCTTTTACATTTTCATCAACACACAAAAACCCTAATCATATTTTAGCTACAAACCCAAAAATCTAACATATAATGAAATGTGCAAGTTCAACAAATGTATCAAATAAAAATTAGAACTAAAGCAATATATATCAAGGAAAAAAAGAATAAAATTTTAAAGAATACATAAGATGATTCAAATTCAGTTTATTAAAATCTAAAACTTTACCTCAAATTTTAGAAATAATTTCAAACACTAAAATCTTCAGTTTTCTTTGATTTTCTTTAAGAATTCTAACATCAAGTTTATTTTTTTTTGTCGAATTGAATAGTGGATTAATGCAAAAAAATAACTAAAAGTCAATTTGGAGATCATGAATGACTCATGTGTCTTATCTTTACGAATTTTGATAACAGCATATACGATTTCATTTTTTCTAAAATTCAAAAGGTAATACGTAAGATTTTAAAATTTATATATCATTTTTGTCACTAGTTCAAACTTTAAGGAATAATCTGTATTTTCCTCGTAAAAAAATTTATATAGGCTAAATAATATATTCTGGATGCATAACATATATTACAACATTAAAAAAAAAAAAAAAGGTAAATGATATTGACCTTCTTTGATATATAGTGAAATTGTAAACACATTCTCTTTTTTACTTATGAAATTGTACTCTTTCCTCCCTTGATACTATAAAATAAATGAGTCTCTTGTTATGTTTCAACTAGATATATAAAGGGGATATTTATATAAGATTAGGGGAAAAATGGACGTTTTTGTTATGTGGAAATATTAAAAGTAAAGAGGATAATTGTAATTTCCATAATTCCAAACCTTAAGTGAGATTAATATAATTTATTCTAAAATAAAATTAAAGTAGCCAGCAGAATTGATTGCATAACAATGGCATCAACAAGATCAAACTGATTTAATTTGGGATTTCAAATTCCAGTAACTCGAGAGAAAACTTAAAACAAAAAAGAACAAATAAATGGGACGCAAAATGCTTGTTTGATACAATAATAAGCATACTTAATAATCTATTATATATTCAATCATTGATTTTACACTCTTTTTATTTTTTTTACGGAGCTTTAATTATCTTTTTAAAATCTTTTAATAATCGATCATAAGTAAAAAAATTTAATAAATTAAAAGTTACTTTAAAAAAAATTATTTTAATTGAGATTATAGACAATAAACATTAAGATTTATATTTAAATTAATCTTATTTTTCTTTTTTTTTTTTAAGTCTTCACTACACTTATTCCAGCGTTATCTTATTTCCTTTTCAATAGTTTAATATTAATAATAACTTTTTATATATCATCTAAATAAAAATGAATTTTATATAATCATTCTTAAATAATATTATCAAATATAAAATAAATTTTATCCTTTAAAATCAATTATTATATTCATAATTAATTATTTTATTAATATACCAAATAAATTCTGAATCACATTACCCTCATTTGTTTTTATCATTTCAACTTCAAATTAGGGTTGCAAAAACACAAATAAAATGGCATTGGTCATATGAATGGGTGTGAAAATGGAATATAAGTTTGAAAATTTTCATTGGGAATCTATACATCCAACTTGGTACTCAGACTACTATTGATTTGAGAGGGGCTTTGTGGAAGTTTGTGGAGACTATATCCTGTGTTGGACCATTACAATTTAGAAAATAAGCATCTGTTTGAAATTTGGTTCATTATATACACACACCATTTTGTGGGATGGTACAGACACATAGTTTTCATGCCTAGCAAGTGGCATTCTTTCCATTCAGATTGCATTTACTTTAAGAGATATGCAACTATTTTTGTTCCCATTTGATTTATTGTATTAGGGAATCAAAAGTTTTTTAAATTATTTCGTTTCGAGATTACAATATAACATCAACTTTTTAAAGATTTATAAAAATATTTATAAATTGTTTAACATCTTTGAATATTGATAAATAAAGCAAGTTCATTAATAAAGTGAATAAGAATTTTAAAAGGGTTTTGTTTTACATGTATGATTGGTCTTCCAATGAAGAATCTCTAAGCAATTAATGACAAGTCTCACCAAACACTAGGTCATCCTCCATACATGAAAAATGCACAAAATGATACTAACCAGCCTTTGAGTGGAGTTCCCAATTAATTCCCACTTACTTTGCTCCCTCGAAAGACAACCTTTTTAAAGGGAAAAAATGCCCAATCTTTTCTAGTGTGCTAAAAGTTATTCCTCTCCCCACAAAACAACACCAACAAGGAACAAAGACATTACTCCATTCTTTTGAGGGCACAGATGCCTCACACAACTTCAAAGGGCCTTTGTATAATTGTATTATGTAAATTATATTGAATTTATTGGATATTTAACCTAATCACATCTGACACTTTTTATTTTCATAATTATACATTTTATTTCCTTGAGATATTTTCATCATTAAAAATTCTGAACTATTTTTATAGTATATCACAAAACATTAGAGAGAAAATATTATAAAAAAGAATATGTTATAGAATTCTATAAAATATTGCAGGAAATAGTATAAATTTTTCAACGATGAAAATGTCTTAGAGGAAGAAAGTGTATAATTATAAAAATAGAATAGTGTCATATGTAATTAGTTTAAATTTCAGAAGAGGTCAACGCAATTTACCCAATTATATTTGTGTGTTTCAACGGGCTTGAGCCTAATAAGGTAACAATAAACGGAGATCCAATGAGAAAAGGATAATCCTAGTTTCATAGGTAATAATACTCTCACACTTTATTCATTCATCTTCTGTCACAAATATGGGACATTCAGATTTCAACTATATTTATTTATGAGAAAAAATCAATAAAAAGAATAATGATGCAATGTGAGAATAAACTTATTCTCTTATTAGTTGAGTGCATTACTTGTGGGTGTCAGAAATGAGATTAGTATTATTCTCAATAAAATAATACTCTTATAATTAATATTTATAATTGTACACATTATATGATGCAATTTAAAATTAAAAAAAGAGACAGTTAGAAATTACTTGTACCGTATGTTTAATTCTGAAAATAATTATGAATGACATATACTTACAAGAACAGGACAGTGTATCAATTAACTTAGAATCCTCATGAAACCCTTTTGTGGAGAGGATAGGATCCCTTTAGTACCTCTAAATTTGCCAGACTTCTGGGTTAAGTCAACCGGAAAGCTGACCCTCTTTATTAGTGTAGAAGGGAACCTATCCTCTCATGGTGCCCCCTCGTTTGGTGGTGATCTTAAGGGCAGGAAGGTGTCTTGCACTTACTAAATTAACCCCCTTATTAATGCTTATTTAATTAACTATCTTCACTTTGCTTCATATCTGGCTAATCTCCCATTCATAAACAAATGTAAAAGAATTAAAAAATTATTAAATAGTTAGAAAAAAAAGTTATTTTTTATTACGAAAAAAATTCTTATATATTCCAATGATAATTAGTTTTTTTATTTTTACTCAATAAGCAAAAATTAATTATCAATCTTATTATCTAATTGTCAATTTGATACCCGTATGCTATGTTATACGGACACTGACACGCGGATACGGACAAGGGGATACAGTATTTTCAAAAAATATAGGACACTGACACGTGGGGGATAAGCGTAAATAATAAAAATATAGAGGTACATTTGTAAATATTAAAAAATATTGTGCTTATTTATAAATATATATTATAATTATTATTTTTTCATATGAAAATAAGTACTC
>JANHAO010003268.1:0-26548 GCA_026873985.1 Saraca asoca
ATTGATTGAATGAGTTAACTTCTCACCATGGACTTCATCTTAAGTATGTAATGCATGATGAATGCAACATAAGATGAATAATCAACTTTTAATATCCAAATCCACAGAATGTTAGGTCATAGATGCAATAGAGTCCAATCAAATTGGCCTAGGGCATCCATCTATACTAACAGATGCATTATGCCATATGCAAAGTCTTGCTGGTAAATTATGTCTTTACCTCAGACTATTTTTTCTTTTTCAAAATCTAACTTGATCTACTTAACCTTTCAGTGTCTACGGGGAGTGGTGAAGATCGGGGAGATGCTCTAGGCCTCAGAAAAGAAAAATGCTAGGCTCATGGAAGACTTAGCTACCATGACTTCTAAAGCATTGGAGATAGAAAGCAAGGCAAAGGAAGCTAAGGTTGCTCAAAAGGAGGCTGAAGATGCCTGAGCTTGTGAGGTCATAGATTACGAGGCTATCACATTAGAGCTTAACAAAGCCATTGAGGAGCTGGCCAAAATGAAAGGTGACTGGGACATAGCACTTCAAGGCTTTGATTTGATAATGTGAAAGTTCAAAGCTATTATACAGTGGGTAGAGGTTGCCAAGGATAAACTTGAAGTGGCCAAGACAGAGGTTGCTTTAAAACAAGAAGAGGTTGATCGAGTCATAGCTAAGATTGCCAAGTGAATCACAAAGGTAGCAGAGGATGCAGAATCTAAAACCTTATCTTCCTTTTGTTCATCTTGTGGAAGCATCATCCGGGCATGGACTTTTCCTTCTTCAGATAAGAGGCCCTTGAGGAAGTTGAGAGCTTTAAAAAGAAAGCCACTAGAACCAAGTCTTCCCGCAAAGGTGAAATGTCCACCAGCCAAGGTCCTCCTGCTAATGGTGCCATTCATTAAGAAATGAGTTCGCAAGTCATAGAGGCCCTGGATGATCAATCGAGGGACATTCTGTCAATGCCATGTGTTGAGCCTTCCTCCCATTAGAGTCTAGCTACTAGGATTATCCTTCCAAGCAATTGATTTTGTAATTTTGTATTTCATTTTGAATTTCACTCTTAATTTTGAACCTTGTATGGATTCACCTTATGGTAAAGGGCACCAAATAGCTTTATTTTTTTGCTTTTCCATGAATATCATGATGGATGCTTTTGAGAAAATATACGAATTGCTACGAATAGTTTCCTACAAATCACAGCTTAACAAGTATCTAAACAAAACACATATCAGATAGGTCCATCAACCTTAATTAAAAGTAGGAAAAATGTATAAATAGATTCAAGCCAATGATTCATGACTTAAAAGGATACAAGCCATATTAAATGACTAATCCGTCGTATTAACCCATTTTTGAGTAACATTGGCAATTTGCTAGCAAAAAGAGTTAGAGCCACATGTCTGAGTACACAAGTTTGCATGAGGTTGGAAATCTGAATAGGCTACATAAGAGCTGTGGGTGATAGGTCACATGAGAGCTATGAGCAATACGTTACATGAGAGCTTTGAGCAATAGGTCGCATAAGAGCTACGAGCAATAGGTCGCATGAGAGCTATGCCTTTATGACCTTGCTATCTAGATTAGCTGCTGGTCACTTAAGATAGCAATCTCATTTCAAAAAGAAATTGATGATCTTATGCTAAAATGAGGGCGATCTTGTGCCTGAGCTACCACCTCATAGCCAAGTGGTTATCCCAAATGGTAATCTTGTTACTGAGTGGCTATCTTGTAGCTAGGTGTTTATCTTGTAACCACGTGGTAATCTTGTTACCGGGTGGCTATCTTGTAGCCGGGTGGCTATATTGTAGTTAGCTGGTTTTCTTATAACTAGGTGGTAATCTTGTCACCGGGTAGCTATCTTGTAGTTGGGTGGTTATCTTGTAATCAGATGGCTATCTTGTACTCAGGTCAAGTTGTGTGCACCTGGACTTGATCATTTCTGAGAATAGCTCGCTTTCCTGCATGGTAGTTCATTGAAACTTCATGCAAAGGTTAGAATAGAAATTCAAAATCTGTTTACTTATTTCTAAATTAGGTTATAGAATTGGAAGATAGTTTCTATTATGGACACCTATGCTTAGTCAAGGTCTCACTGGGGTGCCAGGGTTACTGTCCCAATTCTGTTATAATAGGCACAGAACTTGCTCCTATTGCCTTTATTTCTATTAGGAGTTATGAGGGGTAGAGGCTTCCCAAAATTTTCTTTATCTCTTTTAATTGTGAAAATCTTGTCCTGGGCATCAAAGAGGACACTATAAATTTTGAAGTGACCTTGAAGCTAGGGTCGTTCAACCTTAGCCCTTTTTGTGGCTTGGAAGTTAGGGCCGCAACCCTGGCTCTTTTGCTCATTATTGTTGGAGGCATTTTTCTCGCTTCCTTTATTGAACTCCTTTAGGATGAAAATCTTTTCCCATCTAATTTCCTTGGTAGCTTGCTCATAAAATTCAACAAGATTTTTCACTAGGGACTTATAGATGCTTTCATAAAGTTTTCCATCCTTGTGTAGTCCTATAGAGATCGCTATCAAGATACTCTCATCAGATGGGTTCTCTACATTATTAACCTCACTTCTGAACTGAGTGATGTAGTCCTTCAATGACCCATTCTTCCTCTGAAAGATCATCGTAAGATGACATGTTAGTGCAAGCTGCCTCCTCAATGCCTTATATTGACTGATGAATCTCATTTAGAATTCTCCCCAATTGCCAATGCTGCAGGCTGGGGATTCCTGAACTAGGTCTGAGGTATGTCTCCCAATGTAGTTAGGAAGATGCAACATTTGACCTGTGAGCTAGTCATTTAAAGATCCATCTAGACATTAAACGCATCTAGGTAGGCATAGGGGTTGCTATCCTTATTGTATTATGAGATCATGGGGATCTTGAGCTTGCAAAGGAGAGGTTACTTCTCTATATTGTGGGTGAATGGAGTTCTCTCCTCATAGTGATCTCTGCTGTCCCGAGCTTGGGGACATTCTTCTAGCTGTTTCACCCTTTGGAGGAGTTCTTCGATCATCGGGTCATATATTTTGAATTGCTGACTGGAAGATCACTGGCTATTATCGCTCTCCCGATCATAGGAAGAGTAACTTGGGATATGCCCTTGGTTAGCCCTGTCTAAGCTTTTTGAACGATACGGGCCCGTAGGTTACTAATGCTCATGGCTCTTATCAACTTAGTGGACTTCTAACCTTCCTTATGAGTGAGAGGGGTGAACTATTTTAATGCACTGGCCCCCTCTAGGTGCCACGACCTGGTCCTACTTTTGTGCTCCTTGAGCTTGTGCCTGAACTAGCGCTTTGACTGTTTCAGCCAGTTCTTTTATTGCATTTTTGAGCACCTCTTGATGTTGATGCCATACTTGAACTCTGTCAGCCTTAAGAGCAATAAGCTGGTGAGAGGTTGAAGGTGTCACATCATTGGCTGCACCCATTTTAAAGGCAGCAAACATACCTACAGCTAGGAAAGTTGAGCCCCCCAGTGATCACTCTTGCTACCCTACATGATTGCCAGGTTAGCTGAAAATAGCATTAATGCTCCTGGTTGTTCTTCCTCTTACCATTGTGGTTGCTCAGCAAATTACAGAAACAGGGAGAAAACAGTTCAAACATTTAACAAGGCCTTCCTTCTAGCACCAAAATGTTGACGATAAAATTTGGTTTTGAGGACCCATATCTTAGTCAACATCGAAGTTAGGAGGTTCATGCATGTGAGTAAATGGACAAAGAAGAGAATAAAGAAGAAGAAGGATGGACACCAGAAATGTTTTTATCATGGTTCAACTAAAGCCAGTTTGGCCCTTACGTCTACATTGATCATATTAGCCCTTAGGTGATGGTTTCACTATTTAGGTTGGCTGAGTTACAATTCATAGACCTTTATCTCACTATTTTAGCAGACCTTCCACCTATCTTCCTAGAAGTCCCCTTTACAATGGAATTTCTCCCTATTTATAAAAGTAGGGGAGGTTATAATGGGAATTTCCTGATTTGTACATCAGTTACATCATGTAATAATTTGTACAGACAACTTAGACTCTATTTAATTGAGGTTTATAGGTGGGTGTTTTCTTTTGGAGGCTAGTCTATTGACTGGGGAAATGTGTGCCTGGCTTCCGATTGGACTTGTACCATACCTCGGGTTGGAGGTCATCCATTTGTGATCAGGATGTGTGTTATGTGACTCGTGGCCCCGTGAGCTGGTTCTGGTCATGGGTTCACTGCACGGGGTATCCTGGATGCAGCTTGCTTTTCCAGTGACCCAGAGTTAGTCCTACCTATCAAACATGTGTTTCTACTTCTTAACTTGCATCGCATCTCAAGCTCGTGACTAGCGAGCTGATGTCCCTTCTACATAACCTTAGTACTTTTTGAATGATCCAGGCCCTTCTTGGTTGGACTCATCTTATGGGGCCTTCACTAACCCATTCGAACAATATCGAAAATCACTTATCACATGGTACAAGGAAAAACCTTATCTCACATATTTCCTTTGTATGGGAAGGAGAAATAATTATCATAATACGAAAGACAAAATTAAAATTTTCTCTTTTTTTTAAGTGAGGCAATGAGATAAATGATTAGGTAAAGAGTAATTGAAATAGATAACTATTAACGATGAAATTCGGTTCGTACGAGAGACTCAAACTTCAGTCAACGGGATGAGTTCTGGGAATTAATGCCACTTCTAAAGTGTAGTGAAGGGTGAACCGAGAGGAAGAGAGGCGATGGTTTTTAACGTGGTTTGGCTAAATTCGATCGATACCAGACCCTACGTCCATGGCAGAGATTTTATTATTGTAACTTGGTAGAGTTTCTGCTTACAAGGATTGCTCTCTCCCCTCTACTAACAATGCAATCCTATTTATAGAGGAAGGAGGAGCTTTATGCATTAATTACAAGCTACAGTTGTATTACATCAAATAAATGAGAAAGGATAGTGAAAGGACTATAATTCGGCTATTTGTAGCATATAGGCTACGGAGGTGGGCCCTTCGGGCTGACTATAGGCTTATAACCATTGCTGTGTCAAGCAAGACACTTGGGTATCCCGAGCAGGAGTTCCTGGCTTCGGGGGCGCTATAGGGACACTGCTTTGCGAAATATGCCTCACAGTGTTGTTGCACAGTGATGAGCAAGGTAGGGCTTGGCACTTGGAATTACTTTACCGTTGTTGCTTTCTGCTAGCCCAAGCGAAGCTTCCTGAAAGCTTCTCACTGAGGCATGAAAATTGGTCTTTGTTTCCTCGGGGACTCGTCCTTGCTAGGCCAATTTTAGTATACAACATAAGCCCCCCAACTCTCGGTGTGCTTTATGGACCGGGAGTTGCATGTTTCCGAGGCTTGATTCATATCTTCAGTCAGTGTCCTTCTTTGACCGAGATGTCTTGTCAAATGTCATTCCGTTATGCTTTAGGCCATGCTTTCTCCTATTTGTCATTTTTGGCCGTTGGCATGGCATTGCCACTCATTTTGGGCTGTTGGATGAAGAGTTGGCTAGATTCTCTCTGGATTCTTCAAAGGGCTTAGCGGGTCTATATATACATCCTGGGGTGTTGTTTTATTCATCCTAAAGAAACACGATGGAGGAGACGGAAGAGCTTCTTGAGCTTTGGAGCCTTGGCTTCCGACGAAGCTTATTGAGGCATGGATGGCCTGCTGCAGGGTGGCGGAAGGCATGGATAGCCCACTGCACATGGCTCCGGCACAGGACATTCATGGTAGGGTCTTACGAGCTTCTCAAGGTATCTTCTGGCCACCTCCTCTAGTCGTTGCTTGTGATGCTGCTACCTGGCCAGCCAGCATTCCTGACTTTCTAATTTGCTGTGTGTGGCTTAGAAGGACGTGCCAGAGGAATATGCAGGAGGAACTCTGGGGCTACTACTCTTTTGCAAGCCCGACGAATGGTAGCCAGCTTCTTGGCTACTCTTTGTTGGAACTATAGAGCTAGGCTTCCATTCTTTCTCCCTTGATGTACCGTCGCCTCGCTTGTTAAGGCCTTTAGGTGGGATGAGTTCTTCTCCTTTTTAGATATTGTAATGAAGGCTTCGTGCCTTATTGTATGTAAACTTATGATGAATAATAAAGTGCTCTTTATTCGCCAATCGGCTATCTTTATTTCTTTGATTACTTAACTTGTCGTGAGAGAGAGAGGGATCGTATGCAAGTTGTGCCCAAGAGATTTTATTTAAGATGTGAGAGATACATCCAAATGAGAGCTGTGGGAATCTATTCACATGAGAGCTGTGAAAAACTCATCTGCATGTAAGCTGCGAGAATTTATCTGTATGGAAGCTGTGAGGAACTTGTTCGCATGAGAGCTGCGGGTGGCAATGATTTCATTTGGATAACGGCGAGGTGAAACCATTCGCTGAGTTTTTTATTTTCATATTCACGAGGTAGGCTCAAGGGCTGTCTCACCCTCAATTTTGTTTGTGTTTGTTTTTGTTTTCAAAGCCTCGAGATAGGCTCAAGGGTCGTCTCACCCTCGATTTCGTTTGTATTGTAGCGAGGTGAAAACCGTTTGCTGTATCGAGTTTGTTTGTTTGCTTGCATTGTAGCGAGGTGAAAATCATTCGCTGTAGCGAGTTTATTTGTTTGTGCTATAGCGAGGTGAAAATCGTTCACTGTAGCGAGTTTGTTTGTTTGCATTGTAGCGAGGTGAAAATTTTTCACTATAGCGAGTTTGTTATTTGTTTGCATTGTAGCGAGGTGAAAATCGTTCGCTATAGCAAATTTGTTTGTTTACATTGTAGCAAGGTGAAAATCATTCGCTGTAATGATTTTGTTATTTGTTTGCACTGTAGCGAGGAGAAAATTGTTCGCTGTAGCGAGTTTGTAACGGTAGGGAGAACACTTTATCTCAATGGTGTTTGGCCAATCGATAACTTACATTAATTTCGAGATACCATAATCAGTGCAAATTAGCAAACGACCATTACAAGATCAAAATATGATTCTGATGGAGGGCTCAGGCTCCTGGGTGACTGCTCGCTGGGCCTGTTGGGCGTGCTGCCCAGATGATCTTACAACCTAATCCTATAATCAGCCCCTCCTGATGAGGTCTTCTATGGCATCTCATAGCATCCAACATTCTGAGGTGGTGTGTCCAGCCTCATTGTGATAAGCATAGAATCTATTTCAGTCTCTAGATTTAGGGGACGTCCTTAATGGCCGGGGTTTCCTAAAATCCTCGTTATGCCTTTCCGTGGTGAAGATTCTATCTTGGGTATCTGACAGGATGTTATAGCTCTCGAAGCGATCTTTGGGCCGCTGAGGTTTTTCCTTCTTTGCGAGATGAGGAGTGGGATTGTCACGACTCTCGTTGCTTCTCTTTTTGCTCGCGAAGGGGCTGCTATGGCCCCATTTATGCTCGGAATCCTCTGTTACAAAGGTTTCTTCCCACCTTATCTGTTTGGTTACCTGATCATAGAATTCAGCGAGATCTCGAGCGGGGAACTTGTAAAGGCTTCTGTATGGTTTGTTGTCTTTGCGAAGTCCCGTTGAGATGGCTGTCAGAATACTTTCCACCGAGGGGTTTTCCATGGAATTGGCCTGGTGTCTGAACCGGGCTATATAATCTTTGAGTGACTCATCCCTGCACTGGAAGATCAATGCAAGATGGCAGGGACGTACGAGTTGTCTCTTCAGCACTCGGTACTGGTCAACAAATTTCCTCTGGAAATCCTCCCAGCTGGCAATACTATGTGCGAGGAGGTGTCTGAGCCAAGCACGAGGTGCTGCCCCTAACATGGCGGGAAATACACAACACTTCATCAGGGGTTCGATCGTCTGGAGGTCCATTTGAGTGTTGAACGCGTCCAGGTGATCGTTTGGGTCACTGTTCCCTTCATATAGCGGGATAGCAGGCACTTTGAGTTCCTGTGGGAGAGGTTGCTTCTCGATCTCCATAGAAAATGGTGAGGTCTCCTCATAACATATCTGATTATCCTGAGGTTGTGAGCGCTCTTTAAGCAACTTCAGCCTTTGGAGAACCTTGTCCATTGCTGGGTGTTAGCTTTCACGCTAAGGGGTAGAGCTTTCCACACGTTGCGAGCCCCCCAATCACTGGCTGTCGCGACTGTCGCGGACTTCTCTCTGAGCTTCTTCTCGAAGCTGTTGGAGTTGCATCATGACCTCTTCTTGTCTTTGGGCATTTTGTGCTTGCGCCTGGGTAAGTGCTTTAACAGTTTCAGCCAACTCTTTGACTATATTTTCTAGTGCTGATCGAGATTGATCAGGCATCTATACCTCTTGCATTTTAGGCGCGACAGTATGCTGTTGAAAAGTCGGGGCTATAGAACTCCGAGTTGTTCTTCCTCTGGCCATTATCGAACGGCAATGGAGACTTCAAAGAGCAGATAATCCCCACAGACGGCGCCAAAAGATGTTGATGGTGAAATTCGGTTCATATAGGAGACTCGAACTTCAGTCAACAGGATAAGTTCTGGGAATCATTGCCGCTTCTGAAGTGTAGTGAAGGGTGAACCAAGAGGAAGAGAGGCGGTGATTTTTAACGTGGTTTGGCTAAATCTGGTCGATACCGGACCCTACGTCCATGGCGAAGATTTTATTATTGTAACTTGGCAGAGTTTCTACTTACAAGGATTGCTCTCTCCCCTTTGCTAACAATGCAATCCTATTTATAGAGGAAGGAGGAGCTTCATGCATTAATTACAAGCTATAGTTGTATTACATCAAATAAATGAGGAAGGATAGTGAAAGGACTATAATTCGGCTATTTACGGCATGTAGGCTGTGGAGGTGGGCCCCTTGGGTTGACTGTAGGCTTATAACCATTGCTATGTCAAGCAAGACACTTGGGCATCCCGAGCAGGAGTTCCTGGCTTCGGGGGCACCGTAGGGGTTGCTATAGCGAGGAAGTGAGCACGAGCAAAGCGACCGACAGCTTTGTCGGGCTGGTCCCGAACTCTTCTCGTTAGGTCACATTGTCACTAGGACACTGCTTCACAAAATATGCCTCACAGCGTTGTTGCACAGCGATGAGCAAGGCAGGGCTTGGCGCTTGGAATTACTTTACTGTTGCTGCTTTCTGTTAGCCTGAGCGAAGCTTCCCGAAAGCTTCTCACTAAGGCGCGAGAACTAGTCTTCATTTCCTCGGGGACTCATCCTCGCGAGGCCAATTTTAGTATACAACAATAACATTTTAATGAGAGAAAGCTACTTTCCCGTTACATAACAAAAGTTGCTTTCATGAATGTTGCACCTGAAAGTTATTGTATCTTCTTTCCAAAATTATTTCTTGTTATTGTATCTTCTTTCTAAAATTATTTCTTGTTACCAATATTAACATTTAAGAATTCAAAACAACTTCCTCTTTGAAGAATGTCATTGTCTTGGATTGTTGCTTAATTTTGCAATAAGTTAAAGAGTTCTCACCTAATAAAATCATTATTAGGTCTTCTCATAACAATTTAAATGTTTGTAAGGAGGAGGGTTCAAAGAATTTGTAGATATAAGTATGATAACAGAACAAACTTGTAAAGGTGGTTGTTGTGTTAAGGAGTAGGCCCCTTGGGCAAGGGTTGCTAAACAGGGCAAAGGGAATATAAAGTCAGAAAGTCCTATGAGAGGTCTAAGCCTCGAGTCAAGGTAGGTTTCATGGTTTCTAAGGTTTCTTGGTTATAAGGGTTAAGGTTTATCTAGATGTCTCTAAAGGTCTTTAATGGATATGGATCTAGGGTTTTAGGGTGTTGTAGAGATTTAGTGAAGGTGGGAGAGGGGATCTTATTTATAGGCTCCTGGTCTTTTAAAGGACTTAACAAGGGTAGTGTAATGATCTCTTTATGAGGCTTGCAGTTTGGAGAGATGATAGAGAGGTGCTAAAGGAAGTTTAGTGCTAATGAGAAGTTTAAGGGAGATATTTATGGGATAAGACATTTAAGGTCATTTAAAGTAGACTAAATTGGCAGGATACTTTACAGGAGATACTTCTAAAAGCTTGGAATACTAAGGGGGTGGTGTTCTTAACAGAACTTATAAGGAAGGTTGTTACATTTCCTAGAGAAAGGTCAGAGTTCTATAGAAGGTTTGGCTAGGAATGGTGCTTCCTTGCTCTTCCTTGCTTTAGGGATCAATGAGCAAAAAGTTAACGTGACATGCTCACTTCTCTATGATTCTGTAGACATTGCTTGTAATACCTTTAAAAATCTAAATTGAAATATTAAAAATGAAAAATATATATGAGGGTCCCAAATAAAGATATGATGAAATTAGATCTTACCTTTATTTCTTTAAGGGAATTTATATGCACCTTTGATTATTATCATGAATTCTTCTTTAAATTAAACAAGAATGTGATTTATTGCTTTGTATCAAGAAGAACAGCTGAAAATTAAGCAATGAATGTGCAGAATTTAGAAATGCTGGAGGAGAAAGATAGAGATTAAAGACACCAGATTTTTAAAAGTGGTTTAACTTGAATTGAAACAACAATTCAAGTCTACTCTACTATATAATCTTCAACCAGATTATCATTTTTATTTTCAAAACATCAAGATTAAAACAAGCTCTTGAACTACCAATTTAAAACACAAGAATTACAATAAGTTTCTTGCTAACCTATAACAACCATAAGATTTTCTATAGGCTCTTACTAACCTAAATAAGATTCCTATCAACATAGAAATATCAAAAGAATAATCAAGATAAAAAGGATCAAGATGAGGTAAGAAATACAGTACCAAAGTTTGAGATGAAAATCTCAAACATCTAATGTGAATGATGCAGAGATTTGATTCAAAAACCTTTCAATTGAGAAAAACATAATGCGATAGAATCAAGATCTGAATTAGCTTTGATTTCTCTATGATTTTTGCACTTGAAAAAAAAAAGACAAAGATATGAAATCTAATATAATTGAAAAGTGGTTAGGAGGTTTTATAACTATTGTAACCATCTGTAACAGAATAACAAACTTTTAGTTTGTGAATCAATTCTTGAATCAATTTATAGTTGTTACAACTAAAGAATTAATTTGTGAATTGAATCATAGATTTTGAAATCAAGTATTGAATTGATTTTTGAATCAATTTAGGACAAAATCCAAACCTTCAGCAAAAAGAATTTTTCAAAACTTTTCTTCACGAATCGATTAGTGAATTGATTTGAGTATAATTTTTTCACAAGGTATAAAATATTTTCATAAAATCTGTACTTGTAAAAAATCATTTAAAAACTTTGTTTGAAAAAAATATTTGATTTTAGCTTTTGTTCATGTTGTTTATATCTACCTCATTATATCATATATATAAAAAATATTTGCTTGACTCAAATCTAATTTGAATTCACTTACAAAAGATCCTATAGAAATAAAATAATTGCTAAATCTAATTTGGGATCTCTTTAATCATATACTTTAAACCTATAATCAAAATACTAAAATATATTGTTAAATAGTATTATAAACTAAAATTGTTTTTTAGCATTAAAACCAAGGAAAATGTATAGCTAAGGTAACCTAGGCCAATAATCTCTCCCTTTTTAATGGTGACAAACAATTTTAGATGAGATTCAAAGTTTATCAAAATATAATTTTTGAAGGAGTAAGAAATTTTATTATGTTCATCTAAAATCAAGCTTTAGCTTTTTCTCCCCTTTTTGGCACATCAAAAAGAAATAGTGCTGAATGAGCAAAAAGTTAGTGTAATCAGCATATAGATCAAAGCATATAATGTCCATGTAATAAAATTAGAGTATAATATCATAGCTGTAATCAGAGTATAAAATCAGAGAAATTAAGCAATAGAAAGCTTATAGCTCCCCCTAAGCTATTTACTAGCTCAAAGTTGTATTAGAAGTGATTTAAGATGGAAAAATAGATTAAAAATGTATTTTGATTTGGAATAGCAGCTTTAGAATCAATTTAATTGACTATATAATGTCTTGGATTGATTAAGGAATCAATTTATGTAGGTAGAAAAAATTTTAGGAATTTTGGATCAAACATAAACATTTAAAATTCTACTAAGTTAGTTCTAAAATTGATTTGTAATGCAAATTTTTGAGCTATGAATCGATTGGTGAATTGATTCAATGACTCAAATAAATCCTAGAAAAGAATTAGAATTGATTTTGGATTCAATTCAAGGTCTAGAAATTAGTTTTTTTTATAGAGTTAAACTAGAATTTATTGTCAATAATTTGTACCTCATATCTTTAAAGCATATCCCTGCAAAACAAACTTAAGAAACTCTGATGCCTAAGTTAGATTTTGTAGTTTAAAATCAAACAAAACAAATCCAAAATGATATCAAAACTATAAGAATTAAAGAACATTCATTAAACAATGTAAAATAATATAAAACTAACTAACTAAGATCATTTTCTTTAGGGTTCATCATTCCAATTTCCCTTTTGATGAACATAAATCTCTTTTCATCGAAAAGCTTTGTAAAAATGTCAACTAACTACAAATCCATTTAAACAAATTCAATTGCAATGTCTCCCTTTTGAACATGATCCTTTAAGAAATGGTGTCTAATTTGATTATGCTTAGTCTTAAAGTGCATTATAAGGTTTTTTGTAATATTTATAGCAATTGTATTGTCACAGAGTTTGGGAATTTTCTCAAATTTTAGTCCATAGTCTGAAAGCTATTGTTTTGTCCAAAGAATCTGGGTACAACAACTTCTAGTTTCTATGTACTCTACCTCAGCAGTGGATAATGCAACACAGTTTTACTTTTTAGATGACTAAGAAACTAGTAAGTGGCCAATAAACTAACAAGCCCCACTAGTGCTCTTCCTATTTGTTTTACTCCCTACATAGTCTACATCAGAATAGCCTAAAAGACTACAAGTATTAGACCTGGGATACCAAAGTCCTAAATGTTTGGTTCCTATAAGATATCTAAAAATCCTTTTAAATACAGAAAGGTGTGACTCCTTTGGGTTAGTTTGATATCTTACACAAATGCAAATGCTTAGCATAATAGCAAGTCTGCTTGCTAGTAAATACAATAGACTACCTATCATGCCTATAAATAGAGAAGGATCTACACTTTTGCCATTCAAATCATGATCTAATTTTAAAGATGGACTCATAGGTGTGCCTATAGATTTGCAGCTATCAAACTAAAATTTCTTTTATAGTTTAAGAGTTTATTTAGTTTGGCATAAGAATATACCTTTGGCTGATTATTTAATCTGCAAGCCAAGGGAAAAGGTTAACTCCCCCATCATGGACATCTCAAATTTATTTTGCATTAGCTTATAATTATTTCTACATAATTGTTCATTTGTAAAGCCAAAGACAATGTCATCTACATAGATTTGTACAAGCAATATATCTTTACCCTTCTCTAATATGAAAAATGTTGTATCAACATTCTCTCTTTTAAAGCCTTTTTGGATTAGAAAATTACTAAGTCTATCATACTAGGGTCTAGGAGCCTGCTTCAAACCATATAAGGCCTTTTGAAGCTTAAAAACATAGTTTGGATTTAGGGGGTCTTCAAAATCTAGGGGCTATTGTACATAAATCTCTTCTAAAATATGTCCATTTAGAAAAGCACTTTTAACATTCATCTAGCAAAGTTTGAAATTTCTTGTATAAGCAAATGCCAACAACATTCTAATGGCTTCTAGCTTAGCTATTAGTGTAAAAGTTTCATCAAAATCTATTCCTGCTTCTTGGTTATAACCTTTTGCTACCAGCCTAACTTTATTTCTTATTATCACTTCATTCTCATCTAGTTTATTTCTAAAAACCCAATGAGTCCCTATTACATTATGATGATCAGATTTTGGCACAAGTGTCCAAACTTGGCTTCTTTTAAATTGGTTTAATTCTTCTTGCATAGCCAAAATTCAATTATCATCTTGTAGGGCCTCTTAAATGTTTTTAGGCTCAATTAGAGAAACAAAAGTAGAGTGATTGCAGAAAATTTTCAAGTTACTATGAGTTACTCATTTAGTTGCATCTCCTATGATTAGATTTCTGGGATGGTTTTCCATGAATTTCTAAGTTTTTTAAGGAGAACTAGGTGGTGAAATGTCCAAAATGATAGAGTCTTCTTCCTCTTCTTTTAGTTCTGCAACATGTACCTTTGATTCACCTTGCCAATTTTTTGAAGTTGAGTTGGAGGTCCACCAGTTTTACTAATCTTCCTCTACATTTAATCTGTGATCACTTAAAATAGATTCATTAAAGACAACATGCATAGATTCTTCTATCTTCAAGGTCCTTTTATTATATACCCTAAATACCTTGCTAGATAAAGAGTAGCTAATGAAAATACTTTCATCAGACTTAGGATCAAATTTATCTAGATTATCCTTGTTATTGTTATATATATAGCACTTACAACCAAAGACATGAAAGTGTGATATGTTAGGTTTTCTTCCAAAATATAATTCATAGGGTTTTTTGTTTAAAATAGGTCTAAAGAATACCCTATTCATTATATAGCAGGCAATGTTAACTGCATCAGCCCAAAAGGACTTTGGAAGAGTGCTATCAGTTAACATAGTCCTTGCTATTTCACCCAAACATCTATTTTTCCTTTTAACAACACCATTCTATTATGGTGTCTTGGGTGCAGAATAATTATGACTAATATCATGCATTTCACAAAAGCTAATGAAGTCTTTATTATCAAATTCTTTCCCATGGTCACTTCTTATGGAAATAATGGAATGCCCTCTCTCATTTTGAATCACACTTGCAAGTCTTTTAAAGGCTTGAATGTGTCTTTTTTGTGAGATCAAAAGAGAGTCCATGTAAATCTAGAAAAATCATCCATAATCATGAATACATAAGAGTTGCCTCCATGGCTTCAGATTCTAGATGGACTAATTAAGTCCATATGAAGCAAATTAAGGGGTTTTGAAGTTGAAACAATATTTTTAGATTTAAATGTGGATTTCACTTGTTTACGTTTCTAAAAAGCACCACATATCTTGTCTTTGGTGTAGTTTAATTTAGGCAAACTAGATACTAGATCCTTCTTGGATAATTTTCCAATTAGTTTCATATTTACATGTTCTAGTCTTCTATGACAAATCCAAGTATCATCATCATAACTAACTAAACATGTTGAGTCCAATTTAAATTCTGAATCAAGATAAAACAAGTAAACATTATTAACTCTATGGCCTACAAGTCTAAGTTGTTTGTCATTGCCTTTCATAACTAAGCATTTATTTGAGTTAAAAACAAATTTGTTCCCTTTATCATAAAACTGAGTTATACTTAACAAATTATGTTTAAGACCGTCTACATATAAAGCATCATTTATGCAGTAGTTTGAAGACTTACCAATCTTACCAATTCCTTTAACCTTTCCTTTAGAATTATCTCCAAAGGTCACTTGACCTCATTTATAGGTGTGAGAGAAATAAACTTGTTTCCAATCATATGCCATGAACATCCACTATCTAGAAACCATAAATTTGTGCTTTGTCTCTCACATCCCTCAGAGTTGTCATTGTGTCTAGCCATAAGGCATAACAAAGCATCATCTTCTAACTCTTCTTCATTAGCACCAGTATTAGCCTCTTCATCATCCCAAACAAGAAAATTTGATTTCTTGTAGAATGGTTTCTTCTACCTTCTTTCATTCCTAAGTTGCTTCTTCAAGTAGATTGGGCAATTTGGCTTCATATGGCTAAGTTTTTTACATTCAAAATAGGTAGGGACTGTACTAACTAAATTTCCTTGCTCAATTTTATTGTGATTCCTTCTTTGTGTAGCTGATTTCTTCTTGTCTTTATTTTTCTTTTCTCTTATGATTCTTTACAACCTTTTGCTCAAGAATACAACATCTTCTTTGTCAATTGCATTTACATTTCTTTTAGATTCTCCTTCATCTAATTTAGATATTTTTTATGCTCTGAGTTCTAGAATCTTTTTCTTTTTATCATCCTTGTTTTTTTTGTATCTCCTTAGCTCTAATTCATGCTCTTCCAAATTTCCAAAGAGCTCTTATATTATAGGGATACCCATCTTTAGTGACTCTTTAATTGCAGTAACCTTGGGCTGCCACTTCTTAGTTAAAAATCTTAGAATCTTGTGGACAAGATCTACATTTTCAAATTTTCTACCAAGCAATATCAAATGGTTAGTAATTACTATGAATCTCCAGATTAAATCCTTAATTGATTCACCCTCCTCCATTTTAAACATTTCGTATTGTTACACAAGGTCATGCACCTTAGCCTTAACCTGTGAAGTGCCTACATGTGCAATCTCTAGTGTATCCCAAATTTCCTTAGCAGTAGAACAATTTGAGATCCTTTCAAACTCATTAGGAGATAATGAGTTTGAAATTATCCATTTTACTTTAGCAGCAAGTAAGTATCTTTTTCTTTCATCTTCTGTCCAAAGTGACTTAGGCTTAAGCTATACATCACCATTAATTAGTGTCCTATGAGGTTCATAACCTTGCTCAACCAAATTCCACATGTTCACATCTATAGCTTAAATAAAGTCTTTTATTTTCTACTTCCAATAAGTATAGTGTTCCCTATTGAAACTAGAAGGTTTGTGCATCGGAGGACATTCATGCAACAAAAAGTAGTTTGAATCCATAATTTTCAAGAAAACACATGTGTATTAAGAGCCAAAGCTCTGATACCAACTGAAGGTCCCAAATAAAGATATGATGTAATTGGATCTTACCCTTATTCCTTTAGCAGAATTTATATACACCTTTGATTATTATTATGAATTCTTCTTTGAATTAAATAAGAATGTGATTTATTGCTTTTTATCAAGAAGCACAATAAAATTAAGCAGTGAATGTGAAGAATTTAGAAATGTTGGAGTAGTAAGATAGAGATTAAAGACACCAGATTTTTAAACTGGCTAAACTTAAATTGAAATCGCAATTCAAGTTTACTCCATTGGATAATCTTCAACTAGATTATCACTTGTATTATTGAAACATCAAGATTAAAATAGGCTCCTAAACTACTAATTTAAAACACAAGAATTACACTTGCTAAACTATAACAACCACAAGATTTTCTACAGGTTTTTGCTAACCTAAACAAGATTGCTATCAACCTAGAAATCTCAAAAGAAAAATCAAGATAAAATAGATCAAGCTGAGATAAGAAATACAATACCAAAGTTTCAGATGAAAATCTCAGATATCTAATGTGAATTCTGCAGAGATTTGATTCAAAAACCTTTTGATTGAGAAAAATGTAATAAGGTAGAATTAAGATCTGAATTAGCTTTGTAAGCTTTGTGATTTTTGCACTCGAAGAAGAGAGAAAGACATGAAATCTAATATAGTTAAAAAGTGGTTAGGGGTTTTTATAACTATTGCAACCATCTATAATAGAATAACTAACTTTCAGTTTGTGAATCAATTCAGAGTGGTTATAACTAATGAACCAATTTGTGAATCAAATCATAGAATTTTGAAATTAAGTCTTAAATCAATCACTAAATCACTTCAGAACAAAATCCTAAATTTCGGTAAAAAGAATTTTTCAAAACTTTTCTTCGTGAATCAATTTGAATATATTTTTTCACAAGGTATAAAATAGTTTTATAAAATCTGTACTTGTAAAAAAATCATCTAAAAACTTTGTTTGAAAAAATATTTGATTTTGTATTTTCCTCAAGTGGTTTATATCTACCTCATTATATCAGATATAAAAAAAATATTTGCTTGAATCAAATCTAATTTGAATTCACTTATAAAAAATCCTATAAAAATAAAATAATTGCTAAATCTAATTTAGGATCTCTTGAATCATATACTTTGAACTTGCAAAATAGATCAAAATGCTAAAGTATATTGTCAAATAGTAGTATAAACTAAAGTTTTTTTCAGCATTAAGACCAAGGAAAATGTATAACTAGAGTAACCTAGGCTAACAGTATGTATATGTATAAATACACTCCAAATTATTTTATTCCCTCTTATTATTCCCTGATCCACAATATTTTTGTGAAAATTTAAATTAGATGGTGTTAAGACATAAAAATTTATGGCATAGAAATAATATGTAGTTAAAATTAGAACCCATATAGTTGGGGGTGAACCTAACTATGTGGTCTAGAAGAGCGCTTAAAAAATTTTGGGCCTAAAGAGAAGTTGGGGCCATTATTGGTAACCAAAAAAAATGGACTAGTAGGATTGGAGAGGGCCTATATGGCACCTCTAAAAGGAGGGTGTGGCCATGGGCCTCCATGCCTGAAAATGGGACTAACCTTTATGACCTATTAAATTCAAATTTAAAGGATAAAATTTGATTAGGATAAGTTGTAAGAAAAAGGGTCAATGAGAGCCCACTAGATTACTTATTTAGCCTATAGCCCTATTAACTAATAGGAGATTGTTGCTTGTGTAGGAAAAAGAAGGTAGACATGTTAGGTCATCATTGCTCTACTTTTATTTAAATTAATGAATATTAAATTAAGATGAGGAGAGAGTTAATGTTGGGCTAGGTATTTTCGGCTCAACCTACACCAAAAAAGGGGAAAATAGGCCAAAAGTAAGAAAAGCCACTCATCTAGCCCATAGAGTAAAATGGTAATTTGTTTAAATAAGGGATAAGGTAGGATAACCCACCAATAGAGAAAAGATAAGGTAACAATGTGGCCAATGCATGTTGTTGTCATGAGCTAGGGAAGGGTGATGGTATGAATGATTGCCTCATAAGCCTACACTATCCTCCAAGACTATCCATTAATGCTTACTTCTTCTAGTTGAGAGAAACACTCTGACACCCTTATTCTCCTCCCACCATGGTTGAACCTCACCTTTAGAGAAAGAGGGAAGCCTTTGCTTCCTCTTTTTCCTATACACCATGACCTTTACATAAGAAACTTCATCCTCTCAAAGTAAGTAGCTCATTCAACCTCTAGTATGTTTCATTCTCACTTGGTTTTTACATATAACTCATATTCGTATCTTCTTGTCTATGGGTCAAGCCTTTCACTTCACCACATTTCAAGCTTTCTAAGGTGAGTGCTCTTTCTACACACTTACTTTGTTGCCTTCCTAATCACCCCCCACAATTCCACATGCTACTTAGTGGTTGGGTTAGGTTCTACTTAGAAAGATAAAAGCTTTTGATTCGGTAACTTCATCTAAACTATTTTCTTGACATGCATGCAAAGTTTCTTGAAGAAAATGTAAAATCCAAGAGTTTGGAATGCATGCATGTAGATTTTACAAGCAAAAACTTGAATAAAATCCACCTAATCTAGGGTAGAGTGTTTTTGGCCACTTAGGGGTAAAATGGAAAGAAAATCTTGTCTACTATATTGCTTAGAAGTTTTAGCCTTTAGGGTAAATATAGGAAGCATGTCATAGAAATTTTAGATAAATACCTAGATAGGGTTCTATGGTGAAGTTGAACATAAAAATGTGTATGCATGTCACTCTTTTGTTTTGTGAATGTTTGTTTAAGTATTATGTGAACAAAATCTATGATTTAGTTGCTAATAAGTCAAAGAAAATACTAGGGCATGTTTCAACTAGTATAAGTAAATAGGGGTAAATAATAGTAAAAATTTAAGTTAAGAGCCCTAGATTGATGTTGTTGTAATGTCATGTGTAAAAATGTTGTTGCATGTGGATTCCTTACTTGCTTGATGCTAATATGCACAACATGCATCGTACTTGTGTGTTTGAGCAATGAAAATTTAGAGAAAAATTCTCTGCAAGTTTATTTATTAATTGCTACATGAAATCTCGTCTTAATATTTAATAATAAAAATTACCAACTTAGTTGTTTGGAAAAATATAATTTGAAGATATATTATTGGCTTAGTGGCTAAACCTTGCATGCCCAAAAGGGGGTGCGATCCTTGCATGGTAAAGTATGTTTTAATTCTCCTATGCTTGTTTAGATTGATTGGTATACCATATGCCAAATGGGCCTTAGTGTGGCATATGTTAAACATACTCTCTTAAAATGAAACTTACCATGATTTCATGTGTTTTAGGAAACCCTGTGTGTAGGGTGGTGACTCATGAAAGCTAGGCCCAATTAAATGAGGGATTGTATTATATGAGAACTTTGTAAATTGACCTAAATTATGATCATATGAGAAATGTGACCCACATCCAAGTGATTCCTAATGTGAAGGAAATTTGAATGACCATGAGAATGTCAAGTGATATGAAATGGCTATGCAATATTGCATGAGAAATAGGGGAAACTGAAATTGCATGTGAGAGCTCATGTTATATAAATTTGGGGAGAAACTAATAAAGTTGGCCTCGAAGGAATAAAGGGAAGAGAGATGAATAAGGCTGGACAATAAGGTGGAAAATTGTATGATAGTGAAAGTGTTTGTGATTGTGATTTTTTATGCCAAGGTTATTTATCTTCCTATTCTCTTGTATGTTATTTATGCTTATTAATTATTGACTTTTGCATGTTATTTATGCTTATTAATTATTGATTATGATGCATGCAAGTATAATCTTGAAATATTGCAAGTACACATATGATTGCAATTAAATAAAAAAGAAAGTGTAAAGTCATGTTGCATGTCTTGCTAACTAAATTTTTTGAACAAATACATCCGCAAAATGGCATAAGTATGGTTATATGAGAAGATATGCAAGGAATGTTAAAAACACAAATATATTTCATAAGACATTAATGAATTCATAAACCATTTATGTAAAAAAGGTAAAGTATCATGTAATACTCAAATCCTAGCATTGGATTTTACTAATATATGAAAAAGTGACTCAAGTCCCTTTAGAGATGGAAATTAGGCAAAACATATATGATGACTAGGGTACTTGAGTAGTTTGTATGAAGTGTTACTCACTAAGTCTATGTGGCTTACTCCTCATTTATTTTGTTTAGGTATCGCACTTGCACCATCTGAGCAAGATGCCATCATATGAAGACACTCTAGTGACCACTATCAGCTACCTGTTAAATATCATTTATATATATTTCCATTAAATTATGTTTATGGATTTGTGTCTAAGTCATTTGTTGTATGATGTGAAGTACGAATACATGAAGGGACTAGACATCCTAGCTCTTTTCTTGAAGGGTTATTTGATAACATCTTTTAATAGCTCACTCATCAAGCCAATTTTGGTATAGAGCCTAGATATGAGTTTTTAGATACTTGTGGAGTAAATAGTTGTAAGATTTAAATTGCATTTTTAAGAGTGGAGCCCTGTATACCTTCCATATATGTATTCACACTTATCTTTTGGTTGTTTTGTATTGGGTGATGTATTGATGACTTTCATACTATTTATGTAATAGTACTTCATGTCTTATTTCTCTTCATACAATTTTCTCAAAATAATAATGAAGTCTATTTACCATAGCCACAAAATTTTTATAAAGTAAACATGTATACGTGAAATTTTTTTTTATGAATTTGACACCCCACTTTAAGAGTCAGTCAAATCAAGGAGTCAGTTGTTATAGCTGGTATCAAAGCATGGTTTAGGCAAAAGATGTGGAATAGGCAATTTTGTAATGGTCACTAAAGGTATTAGGATGACATCAAGGCAAGGCATAGGAGTGGAAGGAAATTGTAAGGTACATTTAGAAATATTTACAATTTACTATTAGCTTATGTAGGAATTTTCTTTGGGAAACAAATTAGGAATGATGTTAGAAGAGTAAGTTGACATAGAACCCTTGGGCTTAGAATCTCAGGTACATGCTTTTAATGAGGTGGTAAGCACAAGGCAAGCCCCTTCATGGGCTAAGAATCTACAAAAGGGCTGTTGAGAAATTGGTTGATGCCCTAACCCAAAATAACAATGCACAAAAAAGGAATGGAGAACCAACTCCTCCATCGATGGATGAGGTAAAAAGAACCAAAATCATCCATGAATTCTTGAAGCTTAAGGCTTCTTACTATATTGAAACTAATTACTTGATCAATCTACATTAACTCCTACACCAAATACAGAGGTTTGGAAAAATGCTTGGGTGCTCAGTAGCCCTGCTAATTAAGCTTGTATGGTATCAATTAGACAACCTCACTTATTACTAGTTTATGAACCAGGCTAAGAAGAGGAATATAGTGACACCTCCCTTTACCTAGAATGCCATCAAGGCTGAATTTGTAGATTGAATCCTCCCTTTAAGTATCCATGAGGTGTGAACACATGAATTTGAGCAATTGAAATAAGAATGGAAGATTATGGCTAAGTACAATGATCAATTCACTTAACTATCTTACTATGCTAGATGTTTATTGCCCACCATGAGGGTTAAGGTTGAATGCTTTCATTCACGGCCTTAGGAATTATTACTTTGACCAAATCCACTTTATGGAGACAATTATGTACAATAAGCTCTAAACTACTCACTGCAGCTTGAGATGCAAGCCAAAGATAAAAAGGAATGAAAAAGTGGGACAGAAAATAAGAAAATGGTAAAAGATGCATGGGTTTAGATTTAAGATACTACATGAACCTTTTCCATGAAAATCTTTAACTTCTTTTAAGGCAACGACTAGATCCTTCTTACAAAGGAAAAAAGAAACCCTAAGGTAGCCCGAGGACTTTTGTGGCTCTAGGCATTGGATCTTTAGCCCTAATGGTACCATTTTATGGATGTTGTAAGTGATATCACCTTGGACAATGTAATTTTAGCCCAGGATTGTGTTTTAAGCATGGTCAACTAGGCCACCTCATGCGACATTGCAATGAGGAAGTAGTTAGCTAAGATAGAAGAATGATGAAGGGATAAACTATTGCCTCTATTTAGTCATCTACTTCAAATGTTTAAGGTGGTGGCCAAGGAAACAAGGGCAAAGGACAAGCAAGCACATCAGCTAAGATCTTTGCCCTTAACAAGGAGAAAGCTTAGACAAATTGTTAGTTTACCTACTAGAGTACAAATTAATCTTGGTGCTACTTATTCATTTATTTCTACTACTTTTATTACAATGAATGGTATTGGTAGAGATACCTTTAAGGGTTGTGACCCCAATAGAAAATAGTGTTGATACAACATTACTAATGTGGAATTATTTTGTGTTTGTAAGATAGTTTAAGTTTCTTGCAAAATTGGTAGTATTTGGTATGAATGGTTTTAATATAATCCTTGGTATAAACTGGTCGTCAACATATCATGTATGCATGAATTATGAAGATAAAGTGATAACTTTGTTAACCTATAATGTATGGATAGTAGTCTTCTAAAGGGAAAGACTTTAGGAGAAGATAGGTTTTATATCCCTATTAAAGATGTGGAAACACTTAAAGAAGGGGTATACTGCTTGACTGGCCCTGATCCAAGTAGATGACCAGGAATGAGGGAAGTGGTGGATGTGTTGGTATCTAGGAGTGCAAGAGTGTTTTTAGAGGAATTGCCAAGCATGCCCTAAGAGATGGAGATTCAGTTTTATATTGAAATGACACTTAGAGCAGAACCCATTTTAGTACCACCTTACTACATGGCCTAGTGGAATTAAAGGAATTAAATGTACAACTCCAAGAATTGTTGGACAAAGGCTTTATTCACCCAAGTACGTCACCATGGGGTGGGCCAGCATTGTTTATAAAGAAGAAGGATGATAACATGAGGCTCTGTATTGATTACCAATAATTGAATAAGATAACAATCAAGAATAAGTATCCACTACAATAGATTTATGACTTCTTTGATCGACTACAAGGAGCAAGATATTTCTTGAAGATTGACCTAGGATTTGAGTACCACAAATTAAGAATTCGAGAGGAAGATACTTTGAAGATGGCATTTAGGACCCAAGATGGGCATTACAAGTTTTTGTTTATGTTCTTTGGTCTTACTAATGCCCCAGCGGCATTCATAAACCTCATGAACATGATTTTTAGACCATTTTTGGATAAGTTTGCCATCATGTTTATCGATGACATTTTGGTCTATTCTAAATTAGAAGGACAACATATTAATCATCTGTGAATCATATTGTAAGCCCTAAGGACTCACCGATTATATGCCAGGTTCTCAAAATGCTAATCACCCTAATACAGCTAACTAGGAAGGGATTACGATACATATGGATGGATGCTAGTGAAAAAAGTTTTCAAAATCTAAAGGAGAGCCTTACAATAGTGCTAGTGTTAGTGCCACCTAATGGCTCGAATGTGTACATAGTGTCTTATGGTGCCTCATGGGTAGGACTTAGGTATGTGCTAATGCTGATTGGAAAGGTGATTACATACTATTGATAATGGAATTTGGTTTGATCCAATTCTAGCCAACTTGAAGAGTTCTTAAAGATTGAAACTACAACCTAGTTGAATAAGTGAAAAATGATGAGATAAAGAGGAAGAACAGCAAGAATGCAGAAGGATTTTTAACATGGTTTGGCTAAAATTGAGCAACACTGCTCCTTATGTCCACAATATTATTTTATTGCTCTGGTGAAATTTCTACAGAGTTTTAGTATGTATTTTTCTTATCTTTTTTTACAATGATCTCCTCCTTCCTATTTATAGTGGCAAGGAGGTTACAAGTATAATTACACAAATTATATTTCTATTACATTAAGTAATAAATATAAAAGACAAGTACAGCTTCTGCAAACTACTGGCTGACTTTTGTAGATTACTTTCTATAGGTGGGCCCATATTAGTTGCTTTCTTGCATACTGGCCCCACAAACTTGGTCCGAGAGGGTGCCTGCTTCAGGTTTACCCTCAGCAAGCCCTTACTTGGGTGAGATTCTATGTCTTGTAAGCTGGGACTCCTGATCTAGGGTCGTTACTAGCCTTTGGTCAGTGATGTCAAACTCACAAGCTCACACTTAGTGATGCGAGCTTACATAAGGTGAACTATTGGTTATGCGAGTCAGGGCTCGTTCCTTCATGAGCTAGGGCTTTTGCCTTGTTTTGTGCTCTTATAGCTAGCGATCTGATGATCTTAGCTCTTTTTCTCATTTAGACTTATCTACTGTTGGGCCTTTGCCAATCCATTTTGTACAGTATCAAAAAATACTCACAACATTAGCCCTCAACTCTCAGCTCGCTTTGTGGGCTGGAAGTTGTAGTTTGCTGGCAAAGACTTCATTTGTGGATTGCCATGCAGTCAAAGTCTTTAAATTCAACCTACTATTTCATCTGCTCCAGGCCATACCTTCTACTGTATGTGCTTCATAGTCATTGGAGTGTCAGCTTCATTTTCTTCCAAGGCATTTAATTAAGAACAGTTAGACTTCTTCTAGATTCTTTGGTGAAACCATGCTGGTTTATTTAAGACATGGGAAGTCTTTCTTCTTTCTTCATAGAGTGATCTGATGGGTGCCTTAGATAAGTCCCCCATATTTTTGATGGTGTGCCTTTCTGATGAGGTGCGTATGGTCTGCCATATAGGAGGTTTTTATGGACAATCCTTCTTTAAGGATTCTAAGAGATCTTATTTAGATCTTGGATTATTTCCTCATGGTTATGCCATGAGGTTTAGCCTTCCTAGACATGTTCCCTTGCTTCTTAATCTTGGGGGGATAGGTGAGCTAGAAAGAAGCCTTTAGCCTAGGAGGAGGACAAGAAGAAGTTTAAGGAGCAAACATACCCATCAGTTCTCCTGCTGGTTGGAGTTTATCTCCAAGAAGCTAGTCTTATTTCTAGAATGTAATAGCTGTAGGCTTGTTCTAATTTGTATTTTGAATCTTCTAATGTAAATTTACCTTGTTGAGTGAGGCTTTAATGAATGAACTTTTCTTCATGATTCTTGAATGTCAAGTTAGATATTCTACATATCACAGATGATAATATAAACTCATGTAAATCATAGTAAAATTAAATATTTAAAAAACCAATTAGTCATGCTTCTTGGTGAGCCATGAATCTGGGCATCGGAGTGCCTCAGTTGGTGATGAGTAGTATATAAGTAGGTCGCATGAGAGTTATGCCTAGTAAGAAGTCACATCTGAGCTACAAATGATAGGTCACATGAGAGCAGCGAGTAATAGGTTGCATGTATACTATGCTTGAAGGAGTCAGTTGCATGTAGGGGATGCATGTATACGGTGCCTAAGAAAGTTGGTCATATGCATGATCAATAGGTGGTCACATGCACATGGTGCTTGAGAAAGTTGGTCATATGCATGACGAGGTTTTGTGCATTTGGTGCCTCAGAAAATTGGTCATATGCATGAGTTAGAGGTTGCATGCATACAGTGCCTAAGAAAGTTGGTCATATGCATGACCAAAAGGAGGTCGCATGCACAATGTGCTTGAGAAAGTTGGTCATGTGCATGCTAGATATGAGATCACATGCATATGGTGCCTGAGAAAGTTAGTCATATGCATGATGAGGTATCATGCATATGATGCCTTAGAAAGTTGGTCATATGCATGCTAAATCGTGTTAGGATAGTGTTGGGGAATAGGTCTTTCTAATACAATAATGTTAAGTTAGTCATACTAATACAGTGCCAAAGAGTAGGTCGCATTAGCGCGATACCAATTTAACTTGAAACTTAAAGGATACAGTCATAAGTTAGGATGGGGGAGCTCACTTCTTCGAGAGCTTACTACTAAATTTTCATTTCATTGAAAATTTGTTCAAAGACTATTATACATAAAAATTGGGCTACTTTTACATGCTTCATTACAAGATCAAAATATGGTTCTCACTATAGCTGTCTAC
>JANHAO010003269.1:0-26487 GCA_026873985.1 Saraca asoca
AGTAACATCAATTTGCCTATGAGATTTTTGTTCATACATTGATGTAACATCGATTTGCCTATGAAGATCTTTCACAGTTCTTCAGGGCATTGATGTTGCATCGAAGTATGCTGTAAGATTTTCTCTTAAAAAGGTTTTACTCACTTCATCATTCAAAAAGTAACTGGATCAAATTCTATTTAAGTTTATTTACATAAAATCCTATTAAAATCAAAATCCTAAGCAGTAATCTTGAATCTCCTCAATTTTCTTGAATCAAATACCTGAAAAATAGATTCAAACACACTGAAATATATTGTTAGATAAAAATTGCTTTTTCAACATTAAAACCAATGTGTAGCTTAGAGTATTCTGATTTAACAACCTATAAGGCTATCAGATTATTCGTACTAGAATTATCAAAAGGCTTGGTATAATACCCTTTATTTTCAAAATGAAAATAAAAAACACTTATGATTGTTCTTTTTCTTATATAACACCACATATAAATTTCCAAATTTGTTCATAAGGTGGTAGGACATCTTTGGAAGAATTCTAGAAATTTTCCCTAAAAATGCTAAAGAAGGATGAGATGTTTTTTGTTCATTTTTTGATAACCTAAATTATGGAAAGTTTCCAAATTTCTCCAATTTTATTCAAAAATTGCTTTGCCTTGGATTCATTCCTGGGAATACTAGTATTATAAGAAAACCCGTCAAAATATCTAATTTTGTAAAGACATGGTTCTGTCAAATTTTGGGCAACCTACAACTCCATCAAAACCCACAAAGTAGAAATCATGAAGTTGTTTGAAGACCATCCCCACTTCCATAAAAATGCCAATGCTAGAAGTAGTTAGCTCTTCCTAAGCAAATCTCAAATTACTACTTCTTTGCTTGTTGCATCTAGCAAAGGTGACTACATCAACAAATTACTGGAAATCCTACAGCAACTCAGAAGTGATCAAGTAGTCTCCAACTCCTCTATTGTTATGGGACAAATTGAAGATTATGCTCGGTCGAATGAAATAACTATTGGGGAATTAAACTCAATATAATTAAAGCAACACCTTCCAAATTCAAAATCTGATACAAATTCTAAAAAATTTCAATAATTTTTTAGAAAATTGACAAAAGTTTACAGGATTTCATCGAAGCAGTCACTATTCAATAGGCTTTGTAGCAAAAAAAGACTAAAGTTGACAAAACTCTATCAACACAGATATTATTCAATAGGCTTTGTAGAAAAGATGACTAAAAGTTGACAAATCTTTATCGGTGTGATCATTGTTTGTAAAATTATTGTAATGGTTACTTACATTGTAGCAAGAAGCTATTCATTGTTACTATTGTAGACCTAATTTTCTATAAATAGGCAAATTCCCCCTTGTAGCCATGCTTTTGCTTATCCACTTTAGTTGGAGTTCCTAATCCCCTAAAGAAAATTCCTCTTAAGCGCTTTTCTTTCCATCAACTAAAATTTTCAATTTTGTAAATGTATTTCCCTTTATGTAAATTTAGTTTTCTTTCAAATTTAAGTTTCTATCTTCTACATTTCATGGATACAATGTAGTCCACCTCCTTTCTTACTTCTTTCTACTTTCCTTTATTCCTTCAAGTTCTTTCGGGGCCCTGATCCTAGTATCGGAGCCTAGGGGGAAGTAAGGTTACTGTACCAGGATGCAATAAGGATGCTTTATTTCTTTAAGTAAATTCCTAGTCTCTTGTACATCCATCCTTATATATGTAAAATAGTAAATTATCATATATATAAAATGATTCTAAATTATGATTGCAGTTTGATAAGAATAAGAATTGTTTAGTTTCTATCAACAAATAATTCCTATAATCTTTGCAACTAATTTATATTTTAAATGTTTTGATTAGATTAGTTATATTTCCAATGTTTAGATTAGATTCATTTATCTTATATTTTAAATACCCAAATTAGATTAGTATATAATTTATCTTGTATATTGTCTAGTCTGAAACCTTGTGTATATAACTCTATAATCACTATCAAAAAGTTGTTTTGAGCAATTCGCTTTCTACATATCCTTGTACTATTTTTCTATATGGTATTAGGAGCTGAAATTGCTCTAACAAGTTTATTACAATCTTGACCTTTATTTTTCTTCTTAAGCTATATCAACCCAAAACACTCTTTCTGTCACAACTTAACCATCCACTTATATGCAAGCCAAATAACTTATTGTCATAAGATAATCCTTTCAACTCCCATTGAAACTTGTACTTAAATGTTATGGACCATGGATGGATGAAGTCCTTTGTTAATTGGTTATGACTAGATTAGCTATATTGATGGTTCACTTAATGCTCTAACCAAAACTAGTGCTGAATATAATTTCTGGTATTGCCAAGACCATTTGCTTAGACTTCCTATCATTACTTTCCTTGATTTTTCTATTGCACAAAATGTTGCCTTTGATGAAGCTTCAAAGGTGGAATGAGAAATTCTTATTGGTCTTTATGCTAATAGGTCTCATGCTAGGGTTATGGCATTAAAGGAACAATTGCAACTTTTTGCTCATGGCAACATGAATGTAGCCAAGTATCTCACCACTATAAAACCATTGTAAATGTACTGGTCATCATCGATACCCCCATCTCCATTAATGATTTCACAATTAGTGTGTTGAATGGACTTGGTCCTAAATTTTTGCAATTTTCTACTTCTGTTAGAGCTCACTATACACCCCTCTTCTTTGATGCTCTTTATAAGTGTCATATCCTAAAATCAGAGGAGTGTGATTATCACAAATCACCCTATGGCAATTTGTGAACCCATGAACAATCTCTTATTAAAAACCTTTTCACAATTTGAAAACATAAAAAAATATGTGGAAATCATATCTTTTGGGCCTTTAGATAAAACTCATAATACGTTGGTTTTTAATAAAAATCCTTTAAAAAATAACTTCTAAAATTTGAAATAAAATCTTTTATGAAATTCATAATTATAATTGAGGATCTAATATCTGACTAGACAGACATGAATCACCAAAAGTAAATCAGAAAATCATATACTTAATTTCAATCACATGCAATAAATCACAGTATCTCCTAATTAAGATAACTCCTATAAAACTAATTAACCTAAGAAATGTTAATAAGAGAGGTGAGTGCAACCACTCAGTAAGTAGAATACAAAGCTAACTTTAGATAGAAAATTCTTTTAATCATACATGTAAATATAAGCATAAACATACATAATATATATATGTAATGGAAAACACATTTTCATAAACTTTTCAAAAACATAATCACAATCATCTCCAAAACTTCCATATCTACTATCTAATCTTATCTTTGCTGACTATTCTATCACATCATAAATATAACATCACATAATATGTTATAAATTGAAAACATTTTACTTACTTAACTAAGTCATAGTTGATGACCATGTAAAGTTTATATTTCATAATTATACTAACATTATGGAATACTAGGAGAGCGATGTCTTCATGTCCTTTTTGTGTTGTGCCCTTTAATTTGTCCCCATAGGACCTTTCATAAGTTTTGTGCCTTAATGCACCTATCCCATGACCCTTTATCCCATGGGTGACCCTAAGTCCTATAACCCCTTAGTATAGGTGACCCCATGTATATCCCATCACTACCTATCATATGGGTGACCACATACATCTCCTAGTGCACGTAGGTATACCAGTATCCCTTGCTAGTTCACATATATACAACACATACTTACATCTCTTGGCATACATATCCTTTCATCACCTTTTAGACTTTCTAAACTATCCTTACCTACTATGTAATTACGTAACTGTACATCTCTAATTTATCTTGACTTTCCTAATTCATTTAACATGTTTGTGGAATGAGAATATTCATGAAGATGCATTTTTATTTAAAGAAACTTTTATTTCTACAACCTAAATTGTAAATTCCACCATCAGAAAATGTTTAATAAAATAAAATAATGAATTTATATTATTATAATAGATAATAAAAATAAAATAAATTGAACTTGTAATGTAAAATAATTTACTTAATAGCATTTTTGATAAATATTTTCTCATAAATAAATCCTTTGAAAGCTTTTTAAAATAATATTTTGAAAACATAAAATTACCTCATTTTGAAATTCTTTAAAACTCATAGAATTTGATTATTTCATATTTTTATACATATGCAAAGTTGGGATTCCTAAAAATATACTCGACTTGAAACCAATGGTATCTCACCATTTCATGCATTCATTCAATCAAATGATTACATCTTCAAGTAGGAAAACAATTTCTAGGTTCTAGCTTGAATCTACATTTCTATCTACAATCTGTCGTAAGTATGAATTTATCAAATCTTACATTCTAGGTCTAATCCATGATCTCTTGACCATACGGTCTTATATAGTTCACAACTCTTGCTTCCATACTTAGGCGTAATTTTAATATACTAATTCACTGACCACATTCACAATTCCTAACAATCATAACACATTTGAGGAGTTTCGATAATATAGATTTTTATATAGGGATGTTACGATGAGAGATTGTTGGTTCATGAAAAGTTTTTCAAAAAGGAAGAATCACTTTCTACTAAATATGCCCCCACTCCTCATTACACATAAAGCCTTCCCAATTTCAACCTCGGAATTCCAAAAATAATTGAGCTAATTTTCAATGTCCCGATGCATCAAATTCTCATGATAATGGTCACAACTTTCTTGGTGGTAACAATGCACATTGCCATCAGTCCAATTTAGGGTACTCTTGTAATCACAGAACCACTTTGCATTAACTCATCAAGGTGTTATTAGGACTTCAACTCCCATCGAGCCAAAAGACCTTCTCCAATATGTTAGTATTGTGATTACCTTTGGCATATTGCCAAAATTTTCCCTCAGTTGATTCAATGTCCTCTTATGCCATCTACCAATTATGCTATTTCCAACTCCAATTCCAAAAATTGGGTGTTTGATTTGGGTGCAACACACCATACAACTACTTATCTCAATAATTTATAAACTCATTCAAAGTATGATGGACTAGATGAAGTTTTCATGATGCTATAGGTCTCAACATTGCATGCACATGCTCAACTCAAATTTCCACTCCTTCTTGCTCCTTTACAAAATATTCTTTGTATTCCTCACATCTCTAATAACTTAATCACAGTTTGTCATTTTTGTAAATCTAACAATGTCATTGTGTAATTTCACCCTTTTTATCTTTATCGAATCTCTAACACTAACCAACTATGAGCTTGTGCTTTTGCTCTTATTATCAAACATACCACCTTCTTCCAATGGCATACAAGGCTCGGTCATCCATCATCTCAAGTTTAAAATTTTGTAGTTAACCATTTTTCTCTACCCTATTCATATACATTTCCTATTTTTGTTTCATGCTTTACATGCTATTGTAATAAGAGTCACAGATTCCCTTTTGGTGTTTCAACTTTAACAAGAAATGCACCTTTCGAGTTACTTTTTTTTGTGATGTTTGGGTCCTTTTACACTTCCTTCTATAGATGGGTTCAAATATTATCTTCTTATCATTGATCATTTTACTAAATATATATGGTTGTTTCCTATGAAAAGTATATCTTAGGCTCCCTTAATTTTTATCCAATTTTAGACTCAAGGTGGAAAATTATTTTAACAACAAAAATTGTTCTTTCTATATTGATGGGTGCTCAAAATACTCCAAGCTTCAACCTCATTTTGCTAGCCATGGCATCTCTCATTTTTTTTGGCTCCACCATACTCCCTAATGTGTTATGTTTGTTGAAAGTCACCATAAGCAAATAGTTGAAATAGGTTTGACCTTACTCCATCATGCATGTCTTTAACTCAATCCCATGCTATCTATCTCGTTAATAGGTTACCTTTCCCAACAATTCAAAACCAAACTCCATATCATTTATTATTTCAAACACTTCCTACCTTCCATCACTTATGCATCATTGGGTGTTTTGTTACCCTTGGTTCAAAGCTTACACTCACCATAAACTTCAACCAAATTCGAATCTTGCATATATCTTTGTCATTTTCACCAACATTATGTTGTCAAGTGTCTTCACCCCACTAATAATCATCTCTATCTCTTTTGACATGTCCAATTTGATGAATCTTCTCTTTGTCAACCAAAACCAAAGCACCCTTTCTCTTTAACAAATTGGATGTCATTTCAAACAATTCCAAATTTACCTCATTCACTACCTACTACAACTCTTATGCCTAATGAAACTCTTTTATCCCCTTTTATTCTTCCTCCTCACCATATTACTCCTTTTTTTTTTCAAATTTTAATGTCATCACAATTCTTGAACAATTAGTTTCATCTTCTAAAATTCCACACAACCAACAAGATCCTACACTTTCTATTCCTTTCTCCACTACAACAGCACTTACTTGCACTCACACTATGACAATGCGTTCCATGAATAACATACACAAGCCTAAATAACTACTTAACATAATTTCTCATCCTTCACCTTCTTCTACTGAGCCTACTTATGTTTCACAAGCCTTGTAGGACCAAAATTGGTGTAAAGCTATGTCAACTAAATTTACAACTTTAATGAATCTTGGCATTTGGAAGCTAGTGTCTTCTCATCCTTCATGAAATGTTATAGGTTGAAAAAAGGTGTTTCACATTAAATGACACACTAATGGATCTATTGCTCATTATAAGGCAAGATTAGTTGCTAAAAGCTTTCATCAACCTCCTGGTATTGATTACTCTCACACATTTAGCCCTATAGTCAAGCCTACCACTATTCAACTTGTGCTATGTTTAGTCGTTGCACATGGTTTGAAAATTCACCAACTTGATGCTAACATGCCTTCCTTTATGGTTCTTTCAATGAGCAATTTTTTTTTGCAAAAACCCATGGTTTCAAAGATGTAATTGATCCTTCTCATATCTATCTTTTCAAGAAATCCTTGTATGGCTTGAAGTAGGTGCCTGGTGCTTGGTACCATACCCTATATGCTATTTTGCAATCTTTTGAGTTTACTCACTTGAAATCAGATCATAGTCTCTTCATTAAAAAAATCTAGTGGTATTCTTTTATATGCTCTGATTTATGTTGGTGACATTCTTTAGGGACTCCCTTTCTTGATATTCATGCCACTATTGTTGCTCTTGCACAAAGGTTTTCCATTGAAGACCTTGAAGGTTTACATTATTTTCTTGGAATTTAGGAAATTAAAACTTCAAAAGGTCTATTTCTCTATCAACATCAGTACATTCAAAACATTCTTACTTGATTTAAGATGGCTGAAGCTAAAGACAACCCTACTTCACTTGCCACTTTGTTGTCTCTTATGCTCAAGTGAAGCAATCAATACTACTAAATTTTACCAACTTACAGGTTCTCATCAATATCTCTCCACATGGCCAGAGACACTACTCATCCAATCAATAAAGCTTGCCTAATTCATGCACAAACGTTCCACACAACATTAGACAATTGTCATATATGTCTTGCGTTATCTTAAGGGGACACTTTTTCATGGGTTACTATTGCTACCTTCAACTTCTTTCAATCTTTGTGCTTATTCAAATGCTAATGGGGCTGAAAATAAAGACGAATTTTCCTCCACATCTGCCTATTTGGTATATTTTGGAGGCAACATGATTTCATTGAAATTGAACAAGCAAAAGGTGTAGCACAATTCATGAAAGAGGTTGAGCATGGATCTCTTGCAGTTACTATTGCTGAAGTAGCCTAGCTTCAATCCCTCATCTTCGAACTTGGTCTTCCTCACTCACTTTCCCTCTCTTACAATTTATTATGATAATGTAGGTGCAACTTACTTGAGTGCTAATCCTGTTCTACATAGTTGTATGAAAACCATATCTATAGCTATACATTTTGTTCATGAATACCCTAACAAGGTCTACTTTGAGTTGTTCATATTTCAACAAAGGATCAACTTGTTGGTCTTCTTACAAAACTTCTTTACAAAGCTCATTTTCTGCTTCTTAGATCAAGCTTAATATTGCCAATGGAACACCAATCTAGTAGGGGCGTGATAATGATAACGATTGTTTAGTTTCTATTAATAACTAATTCCTATAATCTCTTTAACTACTTTATATTTTAAGTATTTTTATTAGATTAATTATATTTCAAATGTTCTCATTAGCCTAGTTTATCTTATATTCCATATGTTCAGATTAGATTAGTTTCTAGTTATCTTGTATATTATCTGGTTCGAAACCTTGTATATATAACTTTGTAATCATTCATAAAATAGTCGTTTTGAGTAATTCACTTTCTACACACATTTATACTATTTTTCTATATGGTTGTAATTATGATTACATTACAAAAAACAAAATTATGGGAAATTATGAATAAATACAATCATTAAGTGCAAAATTACTAAAAGATTAAGATTGGCTAAACCGTAACATTGTGTATTACAACTATGGACTGCAATTTAAAACTTCTATATATAGGTACAGATCAATCAAAGCTGGTGTCAATCAAAATTATGCATACAACATTTTATAACTTTTTATGGAATAAGTTTTTCTTAAACCAATCCTTGGATTTAAAATATCTATCATGTAGATCACTTTGCAAAATTTTATATCAATGTAAAATATTTATCCCATTAATAAACTTAAAGTTAACATAAAATATATTTATAAAATATAAGAAAGTTTCAACTATTAAATTGTATATATATTGTTATTCAAATTTACTAAAATTTTACATGCAAGATAAATATGATGCCTACTTGTAGCTCAACAAATTAAAGAGAACTATATTATAGAAAAAATTGTTGATTGATGCAAGTGTTATAAATCTTACATTTGTGTCAATTAATCCCCTCCTTATATATATAAGTACACCTAGGGTAAACTAATTCTTAAATTTTTTGGTTTTATACAGAACTGGATCTGTCAAATGGTGGGCTTCTTACAATCAAGCTCACAAAGCTCACAAATTCTAGATCATGAAGTGGTTTGGGAAATTTCCTCATTTCACAAAAATATGATGGCCAGATTGAGCTAGTTTCTTCAAGATAAATCAAATATTATTGCTATTTTAGCTGCAATATCAACTAAGGAGGATTATGTGGAAAAACTCTAGGAAATTCTCCTATAGGTCAAAGGAAAATTGGCAAAGTCTAGCTTTTCAAGTCCATCAAAACCAAAGGAAGATTATGCCCAATCAAATGAAAATGACTTGCTTTGGCATTGATCTCAATGATTAAGTAGTCCAAATGAAACTCAAATGTAGAAGAAATTCAAATACAAATTCAGACTATCAGCATAAGAGGACAAGAAAGCTTTCAGTGCTTGACATCCTTTTCAAATGGTCAAAAGTTACCTAACAAACTTTTAATAAAGTAAGATTCCAAATTATGGCCAGTCATTGTGGGAGCTATTGTAGAAGTCCCTATAGTAGCATATGGTAAATAACTTACACTATAGTGGCACATTGTATCACTTTACTATACACTATAATGCTACATTGTAGCAAATAGTAAATTTTAGAAATTTTCTATAAATAGACCCTAAATCTCAAATGTAAGGCATTTAGAAAAATCCTTTGTCTACCCCTCTGCAAGCATTCTCTGGAACTTCCCAGAGCCCTTGCCAAATCTATAAGTTCTTCAAATTAATAAATCTTTTAAATTTATGTAGTCTTGCTATAATCCTTACTTCTTTCTTAGGTGTTTTAATTTTCTTTTACAGCCTTCCTTCCTCTGCTTTTAGTATCAGAGCTATAATTTAAACATCTAAGAAATCATTAAAAGTTGGGTTTTTTTTTTTCAATTATTTGATTAGGAAATTTGTTAGCAAATTGAGTTGCTCTTTTAATTAGAGAAATGGTTCCTTGAAAAGTATGATGATCAAGAAACTTGATTTTTGTTTGAAAAAGAGAAATCTTTTTCTTTGAAATTGCAAGACCATTTTTCTAGGTGGTTTCCAGAAAAATGTTTAAATGTTTGAAATGTTGATCAATGTTTTGGGAGAAAACCAAAAAGATCATCAATATAAATGATAATAAAATCTATAAATGAATTATAGATACCATTCATAATCCTTTGAAATTCTAAGGGGGCATTTTTCAAGCCAAATGGCATTACATTCCATTCATATTGTCTAAATGGGACTGTAAATGCTATTTTATACGAATCCTTAGGCTTTATTTGAATTTGTTAGAAGCTAGATTTCATATCAAATTTTGAAAAGATTTTTGTTGAATACAAACAATTTAGTGAATTTTTTTATTTGGGATTGTATACCTGATCCATTGAAGAACTTCATTTAAAGGTTTGCAATTAATTACAAGCCTCAGAGTTTCTTGTTCTCTTTTTGCATTTTTTTATTAACATAAAAAGTAGAACATAACCAAGGACTTTTGAATTTTTTGAGAATCCCTTTAGCCAAGAGATCATCTATTTCTTTTTCTTAATAGTCTAAAAGTTCTTGATTCATTTGAATAGGTCAATCTTTTGTTAAAATTTGTTTTTTAGAAAAATCTTTTTCATATGGTAAATCTACTATATGCTATTTTCTTTTCCAAAATATATTGGGCATTTCAGAATAGATTTGGTTTTGAATTTTGTTTTCTAAAACTTTTATTTTATTTTGAACAATTGGAGTGGCCAATTGTTGTTCCATCCTTTTGAAGCTTATTTCTTTAGAAAGATAGTTTATTTGATTTATTATGTTTTTAACCAAATTGATGTTTTTGAAAATAGGTTTTTTGAGGAATTTTGAAAACTAATTTTTGTCCTAATTTCTCAATTTCTATTCCTTCAATAGATATTGAAAAAGGCATTATCTGTTGAATGAAAGGAGAACCTAGGATTATTTTGCTAGTCATATCTTTAACTAATAGAAAATTTGTTTTGAAATCATGAAAATCATTTTTCAAAACAACATTTCAAAGCTTGAATTGAATAAAAAGCTTAGATCCATTAGTAGACCTAAGTCCTTCTTTTTGTTTTCTCAAAACATTTGGCAGGTACTAACCCTTCTTGGATACAATTGAGATAGCACTTGTATCAAACAAGGCCACTATCTTGATTGTATACTCATTTTTGACAATGAGTTCTATGGGTACATACCATTTTTGAATTTTTATAGTAGAAGTGAGTCTAAAAACATAATCATCATTGATGCTTTCATTCTCATCTTTAATTTTATTTTTGCCTTATTTTAAATTAGAAAACATTTGATGAAAATGGTTTTGTTGGACCTTTAAAACCTTTATTTCTTCTTTCCAAAACATTTTTGAAATTATAATTGTTCAAAATAGGTGGTTTTGAAGAAGTTGGTTTTTCAAGAGTCCTTTTGAACTCTTGCAAATAATTTTTCTTTTCATCATCATTTGGCAATTTACAGATGCCATAAAAAAGAAGATCTTGTTCTATAGAGAGTACATTTAAAATATTTTAATCTTTAGATGATTTCAATTCTTCAGATTTTGAAGAATAGCAATCACCTTCTTGAATTTGATTAGTTATTTACACTTTGTTATGGGTGAGATCTAGAGCCTCTTGGACAAGCTAATAAAAAACCTGGATAGCTATAAAGCTTTAGCTTGCTAAGGTGTTAGAGGTGCAAAGCCCCAACTCGCGCGATTAGTGGCCCTCCTCATGTGAGCTCATCTTAGTGAGAATGAGCTCGGTCCTAGAAGAAGACACTAGTGACCTCTGAACTAAGGATCTAGTTTGCTCAAGAATGACTTCTACCAAGGAATCCCATGAACAGGAGACAAGCATATGGTATGCTCAAGAGACAAGGGTCTTGTCTGCAGAATGCAATCAAAAGCAATCAAATTGTAAGATACACTTTATCTTGTAAGAACACGACATGATATGACATATTTACAGCTTGTAAATTTACAATTGTAACCTCCTCCCCTTTATAAATAAAAGGAAGGAGATGAATGTAGGAGAGAGAGCTAATCATACTAAAATTCTATAAAAATATTCTCAATACATTACCATGTACGTAGGGTCCAATTCTATCTGGATTAAAAAGGGTTTGCATTTCTTTTTCCTTTTCTTCTTCTTCTATCTACTCAGTATTTGTCAACTAAGATTGGAACTAGATTGTAGTTTGAGTCTTGAAAGAACCTCCCCTATTGGTTGGATTCCATTAGAACCAAAATCCACCGTCAACATTTTGGCACTGTTTGTGGGGACTCATCTATAGTTTGGTTAATCCTCTACTCTTAGGATTTCCCTTTGTCCAGTCGTAATGGCCAGGGGAAAAGCCATCAGAAAATCTTAGGCCGTCAGTAACCATTTGGAAGTTTGTACTGTGAGTTCTTCTACCACCAGGATCATTAACAACTTGCCCTCCTCTGTTCACCACCAACCTACCGTTACTATACCTAGAGGTAGTGAAATGCAAGCTTTGCACCAATGCCTACCAATGCCAAGAGGCATTGGAAAACACAGTAAAAGAAATGGCTAAAGCATTTAAGGTGTTGGCACAAGTGCAAGCTCAGAATGTACAAAGACGAGCTAAAGTCATCACACCCTAGAATGGTCACCAATAGCAATAAGTTTAAAGTTCGAATAGGGTCAACTAGGGGTGCATGTCAGATCATCGCTCGTGTGGCCAGGAGAGTACGAAGAGCCACCAACCATCCAACGAATGCCCTGAAGCATTAGCTCAGCTGAGGGAGGAGTTACTGCAGAGGGTGAAGCAACTAGAAGAACCCTCTCAAGGTCGAGGCAATCAGGGATGCCCCGAGGGACAATCCCCCCTTTGAAAGGAGATCGAGTCAGAACCTCTCCTGCATAAGCTTAAAGTTCCAATGGTTCTACTGTATAATGGGGATAGTGACCCGCATAGCCATCTAGACATGTTCAACATCCAGATGGACCTTCGGACGGCCAACTCTTTGATTAGATGCCGTGTCTTCCTGGCTACGTTGGGAGATGCACCGAGAGCTTAGTTTAGGAATCTCTTAGCTCACAGCATCAGTAGCTAGGAGGGATGTCAGAAAAAATTTTGCAATCAATACCAAGCGTTGAGGAACCAATTCACAGCCCTTGCCATCTTGCTACAATCTTTCAGCATAAGCATGAGCCACTGAAAGATTATATAGCTTGATTTAGATGCGAGACCCACAATATGGAAAGCCCATCCACGAGGCCATTTTGACTACCATATTAGCAAGACTCTACAAAGATGGCAAGCTATACAAAAGTATATATAAATCCCCAGCTGCTAACCTAAGTGAGTTTTAGAATCGAGTTCCAAGCAAATTAAGTGGGAGGAGACTTTTAGTCAAAAGAGTCCAAGCAAAAGGACGAGGTGAGCCCCTCCGCCCAAAGCAAGAAGAGGAATAATAAGGGTCGAGATGGCGATTCCAATAGTCAACTCGCTAGGAAAGCTAAGAATAAGTGACCTCTACATCTGAGCTGCCCTAACCATTATAGTATCCTATCAGATACCCCAGATAGGATATTCACTACGAAAAAGGGCAAAGAAGACTTCGAGACTCCCATTCCCTTGCAGACTCCTTACATAGGTAGAAACATGAACAAGTTGTATGCCTACCATAATGAGGTAGGGCAAAACACTTTGCATTGCCAAGCTATCAGAGATGCTATTGAGGATCTAATTAAGAGAGGGTGCCTAAAGGAGTACGTATTGTAGCCTATAGCATAGCAGCCTCCCCGACCTCGACAGGGCCCCGAGCAGGAGCAGTCGGTTGTAGTGAGAGCCATATATTGAACTTGTAATGTAGAATGTGAAGATGGCCTACATTCCATGTAGGCCGATTCATGTAAGATTCTCCTAGAAATTCTAGAAAACATTTGGTTTGGTCTTGAAAATCTGAAAAGTAAGCACTTCACGAGATAAATCTTGAGTAATGATTAAGTGTAATATCACCAGCGAGTCATCACACTTTCATGGTCTACATTACAGTATTGCTATCATGCGATCAAACATTTGAAGCTTTCATGCAATCAAGCATTTGTAGCTTTCATGCGATCAAGCATTTGTAGCTTTCATGTGATCGAATTCTGCTGCTTTCATGCAATTTAAAACTCGCGTGTACAAGCCACTTTCTTAGCCATCGTGCACGCGTAGCGACCATACCGCACATACGAGCCACTTTCTTAGTCACCATACATTGCAGTCTTATCACACATGTGAGCCACTTTTGTAGCCACCACATGTGTGCGAGCTCATGCATATGAGCCACTTTCTTAGCCACCGTGCACGCGTAGTGACCTTACCACACGTATGAGCCACTTTTATAGCCACTATGCATTGCAATCTCATCACACATGCGAGCCACTTTCTTAGCCACCGCATACGTGTAGTGATCTCATCACACATATGAGCCACTTTCTTAGTCACCGTATGCGCACCATTGTTAGTCATGCATACAAGCCACTTTCTTAGCCATCGTGTGCATGCAATTTAAAGCTTGTGCATACAAGCTACTTTCTTAGCCACTGTACATTGCGATCTTATCACACATGCGAGCCACTTTCTTAGCCACCCATGTGTGCAAGCTTATGCATGCGAGCCACTTTCTTAGCCACTACATGCATGCAACGATCTCACCACGCATATGAGTAACTTTCTTAGCCACCGTATGTGTATGACCTGAATTTCACAGCTATCATGCAAATTGAATTTCGCAACTCTCATGCGACCATGCACTTTAAGTGCCATGTGGCCTACTCACATATTGCTCACTTACATTTAGACTAAATTCATCTTTTGATTAAAAGCATTGTCGATTAGCTATTTAGTTATTCTTATGTGCAGAATTAACATTTATTGTCTGAGAATTGTAGGGCAAACAACTGAGCATTGAAAGAAAAAAAGAAGAAGAACATTTTATTCATCAAAAAGCCTCAATGAGGTAATGTACATCAAAAAGAGCTAAAATACTAGTCAGAAAGGGCTATATCCAGTTCTTCTTGGAAGAAAGATTGGCGTGCAGAAGGAAAACTCCCACCAATTAGAAGGTAGGCCATCGAGGGATAAACCTCTGCCAATTGGAAGCTCGCCAACTTGCCTAAGTCCCTATCTTTCTTCTTCTAGCCTTGATTCTCGAGGCTGGGAGAGCCTGAGAAAGCCCACCGGAGTAGTAGAAAAGGAGAAACCTCATAATCGTGAGGACGTAATCTGAGATCTGTACGAGATCTCTCCACATTGCCAAAGAAATATTACCTTCGAAGCCCTCTATGTAGCAGACCGTACATGCCTCACCAGAAAAATAAAACCCTAGAGGTATTGTGGGCTCGTCCAAAGTTTCCATCAAATTTCTTTGAAGAAAGAAGCCTTTACTGTTTTAAATAGAAGCAACTTTGATCCCATCGAGGGGTTTGAAAGAATTCCCAACCACTTTCATTATTTGTCTTGGGAGAAAATGAGGTAGACACAATCGTGATTATGGGACACGTGTAAAAGAAGGAACATTTTGGAGCAAATGAAGTGGCACAACTAATAAAGGCTTTGACTGTTCAACTCTTAGCTTGTGAAATGAGCTGAGAGTTGGGGGCTTAATGTTATGGGTGAGATTTGAAGCCTCCTGGATGAGTTGATTAAAAAACTTGGATAGCTATAAAGGTTTAGCTCACTAAGGCGTTAGAGGTGTGAAGCCCCAGCTCGCGCGATTAGCAACCCTTCTCACACAAGCTCATCTCAGCGAGAATGAGCTCGATCCTAAAAGAAGACAATTGCAACCTCTAAATTGAGGATCTAGTTCTCTCAAGAATGACAGCTACTAAGAAATTCCATGAGCAGGAGACAAGCATATGGTATGCTCAGGAGATAAGGGTCTCGTCTACAAAATACAATCAGCAGTAGCCAAATTGTAAGATACACTTTGTCTTGTAAAAATATGGTATGATGTAACATCTTTACAACTTGTGAATTTACAATTGCAACCTCCTCCCCTCTATAAATAGAAGGAAGGAGAAAGAGAGTGAATCATACTAAAATTCTGTAAAAATATTCTTAATACATTACAATAGATGTAGGGTCCAATTCCATTTGAATTTAGTTAAACCATGTTAAAAAAGGTTTGCATTTCTTTTTCCTCTTCTTCTTTTTTTGGCCATTTAGTATTTGTCAATTGGAATTGGAACCAATTTGCAGTTTGAGTCTTGAAAGAACCTCCCCAGTTGGCTGGATTCTAGTAGAACCAAAATACACTGTCAACACACTTATTCTTTATCCGTAAGAGAAAACTCTTTTGAAGATGTTTCAACAAGTAAATTGCTAATTTGATTGAGTGTTTTCTAATCAAGTTCAAGTTTCCTAATCTTTTAATTTAATTTGCAATATTTGGCTATGTGACATGGCCTGTTACATCTATAATAGATTGGTATTGTATCTATATTTGGTAGAGGAATATGCCTAGGTTTTCTTCTAAAAACTTTACTGGTAGTCTTACTCCTACAGATTTGAGGTTTAGGTTTGCCTTCTACCTATTTCTCCTTACGCCTATGCTTAGGTTTGTAGGTTTTTAGGCAAGTAAAACTAAATTGCTCATAGAAAGATCCTAACTCTCTATGGTTAAGAGCTCTCTCTTTAACTAATTGTCATGAATCTTATCTTCTTGCCAGATTTTGAGGGCTACTTTCTGGACATAAGCAACTAATTGTCCATAAATAAGTTGTTCATATGGAATAATCCCATTAAATTTGTTTATAATTTTCTCTCTATCCTTATCTTCCAAGGATCTAGGAAGTTTAGCTAGAAATTTCTCTTTCCAAAAGGGTTGATTGCTATTAGCCCTTGAGTATATTTGCTTAAAAAAGTTATCCTTACACCATCTAAAGTTGCTAAGGGTTTTACACCTTAGATTTGAAATCAATTCTATGGATTTGTCCTTCTATAGGTTGGGGTCTCCTATGAAGTGTTTGGTTATAGTGTAAATTAAGGTATTTATAGCATCAGGAATGGATCTACCATCTGGTCCTAATACTAATTCTCCTTAAATATCTAATTTGAGAGCACTATGGATTTGTTGTCTTTTTGAGTCAGAGAGATGATCATCCCACAAACCTTTGAGTTGACCAGTAAATCCGGCAACTAGGACATGAACAACTATCGTATCGTCACATCCAAGCATTGTTTGGCAAGTTGTGATAACCATGACCATTTGCTGTAAGAATTGGATGATCTCATACTCAGATTTTCCACTATGTTCCATTCATAGATGTTATTCTAATTTTAGGAATTCTGGACGAGAGTTATTTAGGGTTCTATACTATTTTGCAAATTTAGTTGCCTAGGTTTCGAAGGTGCTAAGGTACCTAGGGTTTCTACATTTGGTTCTTCTTCCTCAAAAGCTTCCTCAAAGGTGATTTTTAAAGCTTTATCTAAAGTTTGTAAATTTCTACTATAACTATCTACTAAAGGTGACTCAGGGATAACTATAGTTTTCTCTAATTTGTAATCTAATTCCTTGATCATTTGACTTATTTTGGCTATTTCTACCCTATTTGAAAGATCAAACCTATGAGACCTATTGATTTGTTTTTGCTTATCAAAAGGGATCTCGTAGGGTTTGAATAGAGGTTGTTCTATTTGTTTAGGAGCATTAGTTGAATTAGAAGTTTCTCCTACTTGGATAGGTTCACTAAGAATTTGTCATCCTAAATCTTGCAGATACCTATTAGTATAATTGTTTTGTTCCATTAGAGATTGTATATCTCTTAAGGAAACATATTCATTTGGATCCATTATCATAAAAGGAGAAGCTATTACGGGATTTCTTGGGTCTTTTGTCTCTATAACAAAAGATTTTGGAGGTAGAAGTTTAGAAACTATCCTATCTCTTTTGGAATTTGTCCAAGTTTGGGTTATCCTAGTGGATACACTAATTGACTCACCAAATGAGCATTCTATTTTTGGTTTTCCTTAGGCATAAACTTCAAACCAATCAAAGAAGGGAACATTTGTCTTGAACTTCTTTATGAAGTTCATCCATTTTTCATGTATTTGTTTTTTCTTAGCTCCTTGATATCTATCTAAGAACCAAGTTCTTTCAAGGATATGTTCCTCTAAATAGAAGTTTTCCTTTAAGGCTTCTATATCTACCCTGAAGGATTTTTCTTGAGTTCCTGAAGGTTATCCCATCATAGAAACTGTGGGTCTTGGTAATTTTGGGAAAATTTTGGTAAAAGAGGGGAGACTATACTAAAACCCTTATCATCCTCTATTCTTCCTTTTCCTCAGGAATTTATCCTAGTGTAAATAGGTTTTGGAATTTTAGAGGTATTTTCTAGACCTCTAAGATTTACTATTGAGACAATCCTCCTTAGACTTCTCAAATTAATAGACATGATTGAATTTGTGGTAGTTGAATGCCTACATGGATTTTAAGTGACTTCCTTAGAAATTTTAAAGGTATTATGTTCTACTTTTGTTATTCTAGGTCTTCCTAGCCTAGATCTACCTAACTAGAAGAAGTATGTTGGATAATCCTAGAAAGTTAGGGGTTTTGGATGCTAGAAGGAACTATTCTTTGAAATGATCAATTAGAAGGAAAGGTTAATCTATTCAAGCAACCCCAAAATCACTTTCATCTTGAACTCATCCCTCAAATTGAAAATGAAGTCAATAAGTTAAGTAACACTAACTTCATTCAAGAAGTTAAGTATCCTACATAGATCTCCAACATCATCTCTATAAGGAAGATCAAAGTGGGTAGATATGTATCTATGTTGACTTTTGTGATTTAAAAAAGGCGTTCCCCATAGATGATTTTCCTCTTACAATCATTGAACTCACCACTGATGCCACCACCAACCACGAGACCCTATCATTAATGGATGGACTTTTTGGTTATAACCAAATTTTTATGGCCCTTGAACCAAGAACTCCTAGCTTTCTATATCCCAAATGGAATATATTGCTACAAATTTATGACTTTTGGACTAAAAATGTAAGTGCCACCTACTAAAGAGCAATGCCAAAGATCTCTGATGACATGATTTACAAAAATGTCGAATGCTACGTTGAAGGCTTGGTAATAAAATCGAAAAAGAAGTCTTAGCATTTAGAAGATCTTAGAATGGTGTTCGAACGCCTTCAATGACACCAATTAAAGATCAACCCATTTAAATGTGCGTTTGCTATCTCACCTAGAAAGTTCTTAGGCTTTATCATTCGATATTATGGGATTGAAATCAATGAATCAAAGATCAGTGTGATAGTTAAGATGCTAGAACCAAGAAACATCCATGAGCTTAAAAGCCTACAAGGGAAGCTCACTTACATTCATAGATTCATCTGAAATTTTGCAAGAAGATGTCAACCCTTTAGTCAACTTATGAAAAAGAATGTTCCTTTTGAATGGGATAAAAGTTTTCAATATGGACTAGATAAGCATTAAGCTTATCTAGTGAAACCATTAGTCTTGGAACCACTTGTGTCTGGTCAGCCACTCATCCTTTATATTATAGTGCAAGAGCATTCTCTTGGTGTCTTACTTGCACAAGAATGATAAAGGGAAAGAAAATGTCATCTATTATTTGAGTAGGACTTTAAATAAAGTTGAGTTAAATCATACCATGGTAGAAAAGGTGTGTTTGGCTTTGATGTTTGGTATCCAGAAGCTTAGACATTACTTTCAAGCTGACACAATTAGGTTGGTGTCTCAAGTCGATCCTTTGAAAACCATTATGTCTCATCCCATGCTATCCAAAAGATTGGCTAAATGGGCACTACTCTTTAAGAATTTGATATTGTCTATGTTCTTTGGAAGGCAATGAAAGGTCAAGCACTGGCAAACTTCTTTGTTGATCTTCCCATTCCCGATGATTGGAAATTATCTAATGAACTCCAAGATGAAGAAGTAGCATTTATTGAAATTTCACCCATACAAAAAATGTTCTTTGATGATGTAGCAAGAATAGAATGAACTGGAACTGGAGTTGTTTTCATAAGCTCAGAAGGAGATGTCTTGTCATATGCCTTTAACTTAACCAAATGTTGCTCAAATAATGTGGTTGAATACCAAGCTTTATGGCTCAAGAAATGAAAATCATGAGGATAAAAGTATTCAGGGATTCGAAATTGATAGTTAGTCAATTTTTGTCTATTCATGAAATAAAGAAGCTTGACCTCTTAATATACTGCAAATATGCAGTGCAACTCTTCAAACAATTTGATCACATCGAGATAGGCCATGTACCACGAAGATAAAATAAGCTTGTTGAAGCTTTAACATATTTAGCATTAACCTTAGTGGATTAAACACCAACATAAAAGTTCTTGTGTGTCAAAGATGGATAGTTACTCTAACTTTTGATAAGGAGGTTGAAGATTATGAAGAAAACCATATCCCTATCTTTAAGTTGAGAAAGAATACTAGCTTGAGCCTCTTATCAGTTACCTTGAACACAACAAGTTGCCCAATGATTCACGACATAGAACTAAAATTTGGCTTTGAGATCCTTGATTCATATACTACAAAGGCATTCTTTATCATCAATCTTTTGAAGGTATATTCCTATGTTGCCTTGGAGAAGATGAAGCAAAAAATACCTTAGAATAATAAGCTTACTCTAAGATCTATGGTGCTCATCAATTTGGACCAAAGCTACACTTCCAAATAATAAAAAAAAAAGGGTTACCAATAGCCTACCATGTTAAAGGATTGCATTGATATTGACAAGAGGTGTGAAGCTTGTCAATTTCATGCAAATTTCATCCACCAGCCACCTGAATTATTGCAACCTCCAGTTGCTTCATAGCCATTTGATGCATGGGGTCTTGACGTAGTTGATCCTGTTACGTCAAAGTCTTTTAGTGACTATTCATATATTTTGGCTACATTGATTACTTTTGAAAATGGGTTAAGGCAAAAGCATTTAGGGAAGTTAAGAAAGATCAGTTGTAAACTTCATTTGCAAGAATTTTATATTCTAATACGATGTGCCCAAGTACGTCATTACTAATAATGAAAAAGAGTTCTACAATAAGGCAATTGATAAATTTTGTGAGAGATTGGATTCAAATAGTAAATTCTTTCATGTACAATACGCCTACTAACTATTTGGCAGTGGCCTTCAATAAAAACCTTTGCAATCTCTTGAAGAAAGTTGTCAATAGATCAAAGAGGGATTTGCATGAAAGAATTGGGGAAGCATTATGGGCATACTAGACTACATATCAGACACCTAGTCAAGTAACACCATCTTCACTAGTCTATGGAGTTGAAGCAGTGTTGTTACTTGAGAGGCAAATCCCATAATTGAGAATAACAATCCAAGAAGGCCTTTTAAGTGAAGAAAAATACAAGCTCAGAACTTGAAGAACTAGAAGTGCTAGATAAGAAAAGACTTAAACCACAACAGTGCTTAGAGTCTTATCAAGCTCATCTTGAAAGCATTCAATAAAAAAGTAAGACCACACTTCTTAGAAGTTGGGGACTTGGTGTTGGCCATCAAAAGACCTATTATCACTCATTAATTCAGTAACAAGTTTCCCTCAAAATGGTATGGCCTATATGTTATTCAAGGAGCTTACACTAATGGTGCTTATAAACTCATCTTTCAAGATGGATGAAGAATTGGTTCAATAATGAAAAGTTCTTGAAATGCTACTAAATGTAAAAGCAATGGCACTACTCTTCTAGTTGCACAAGAATAAACTACATGATACTCCTAGCTTGCATGAGTATAAACTGTGCACAACTTTAAAAAAAAACCTCATAATACTCCTTACCTCCAAGAGTATAAACTGTGGATGGTAAAATCAAAATGAAAGAGTAATATTCCTAGTTCGCATGAGTATAAACTGTGGAGGCAAAATTAAAATTACAAAAATTATGTAATTCTCCTAGCCCACACGAGTATAAATTGTGCATACTACAATAAAAAAAAATCTTTCCTTGAACTATGTTTGACTTGATCCTTTATTAGGTATGTAGGACACTTAGCAAATTGTTAAGTGCAGTCATGTAAATAAATAAAAGTTATAATGAAAAATAAATAAATAAATGATGTATGACCCAACAATAAAAAAAGATATAAACAAGACTTTATTAATCTAAAGTTGGGTATGTATGAAGAGTTACATGCTATAAAAACAAGGAGATAAAGACAACTTCTTCTTCAAGTTAGGTCATTTGTTTGCTGATTTCATGTTTCCTTGCCTTATATTGAATAAGCTTGTCACTTGAGGCTTTCTTGAACTCCATTCCTTTAGATGAGAATTGCTCACTCAACTTTACATGTTTAACCTAATTATCTAAATTCATGTGTTGTTTCAAGACAAACTGAGAATTAATATAGTCAATTACATTTTGGATATAACAGCCAATACAATCCTATAAGGGTTAAGGATCAACTCCAAAATTCTACATTGTATTAAAAAGTGACAAGATACTTTCCTTTCAAGAAGGAATATCTTGAAAAGAAACATAGGAAAGAGTCATCAAAATATGATCTGCCAATTGGGTTGCATTCTAACAAGACACATTAGAAATCATGCTTCTTGCTTGAATACTAAATCTTTAGGAGCTTGGCAAATTGAACAAATTTTCTTTTGAAAAGTTAGTTGATAGGATGTTGCTGAGAGAAAGCTTCTTTATTCACAATCAAAGGATCTTTACTTTTTGGATAATTTTGTGATATGATATTCAAAGTTTTAATAATGGGTGCCATCGTTGACAATTCACCAGGTGAAGGCATAGAAGATCCTCCAAGTTCTCTTTTTTAGATCTAAACTTCAAATGTTTCCTGCAGTGATCATAATCACTGTGGTTTGAAGAACATTTACGGCCATGATTTTGTGTTAAAGGAGCATTTGACTTCCTCTATTCCATATCTTCTGTGCCTTCTTCCAAGTCCTAACATTTTAGGTTACGTGGACTGATATTGATAGCCTTAGATTGTAAGGGAATAGGGAGGTGCATGTCTTTATCTCTTAACTCTTTTCCTTTTCCATACCTCAATGGTGATCTTTTCAAGTTTGATTGAGATAATGTCTCTTTTCATTTGATGGAGCACCAATGAACATACTCTTCTATAGAGAGAAAGCCTCTGTTGGTGGAATAACTAGCATTGATATTTGAGATACTGAGTTAAATCTAGTACAAAAAGACCAATATCTAAATACAGCTTCCAAAGAAACTTTACCAATAGAATATGACAAGTTACCATGTATATCTTGGAAAATCTTTGCTAAGGCTATGACAACTATATGGCTCAGTGAAATAAGCTCCATCATGACCCATGCTTAAGAAGCTCACATGAAGGCTAATGAAGTACTTTCCCAAGAATGAGATAATTTTCCGTTGTCAAACAATTTTGAAGCATGATCATCGTACATTATCAATATTGATATATACATCATGTTAGGATTCTTGATAAGGTCTTTAGCCTCATGAGTAAGAAAAGATTTAGCTAGCTTCTCTCCAGAAAATTAGTCATGAGAGCATTAGATCTGATGTTAGGATGAGAAGAATGAGTATCAAAATAAGCAGAAAACTAATAGTATACATAGTGGTCTAAGGAATGCCACTTTACATTCTTTTAAGTCTGAAGAGGTGCTAATTTCTTGCAAACCATTGTATATGCTAATAAGTGCAAGGATTGCCAAGGAAAAAACATCTACTAGTTGCTAAAACACTAACCACCTTGAAGATGCTTAGACAAATAAGGCTTAACCCTTTGCTCGGAAGGACAAATTGAGAAAGCCAACAAGAGATTAATGTCGTTAAGAAAACTTCTTCTTTCAGTTGATCTTCAACTTCAAGTCCCATCAGGTTCATTTTCCTTGCTACTTCGAGGAGTGGCAACGCCAATAACACCCACAGGATAATGAAATGAAGAGTTAGGTTGCTTCACAACAAAAAAACACGTTATTTAGCGGCGGTCTAATGTAAAAAGATAGCGGCGGTTAATAAAATTACCTTAAATTTTTATGATTTTTTTTACATTAGCAGTGGTTTAAATGGTAGCCATCGCTATGTTAAAGTCTGAATTCATCTTAAAAGCCCTTTCATTTCTTAGCCCACAGAAACATGCAAACAGCTAGAATAAGTGCTTCTTTACCTGCGATAATTCACAAATAAGAAAGTGAAACCTCGGGATGGTGTCTTCATAAGAAGAAAGTGTGGCATAGCGATTCTTCATTCAGTTGTTTGACGATTTTCTAAGGTAAGTGCCGGTGGCTTTTTTATGCTTCTTCCCTTTTCTCTTTAGCAGTGAAGCATTTCTATAATCTGAAATTGCCCTAATTAGTACTCTGAATTTTATTTTGTTTCTTTACTTTTTTTTCCCATTTATATTTGTGGATAGTTAGGATTTCAACGTAGATCCCTACAATGGAAGAAGCAATTGGACAACGACTAATGTGACGAAAGGATTTGAGAAGGAATTGTGTTTGTGTTTGTGGGAATTTCTCTATTATAAAATTGCATCTGCAAAGTGTACGATATAATGCCTCACAGTGGATTCTTTGATTTCTTTTGTACAAGGAAGGAAGAAATGTGTATCACACCTCTAGAATTGACCTCAACTAGAAGTTTTCCCAATTCTTGTCTACATGATGCAGAGCACCATAGATATTTGGGGGCCTAATTCTTAGCCAATGCCTTCCAGTTTGCTGTTCTTTATTTTGGGATATTACAGTAATTTGTCCTGCAAATTTATTCCTTTTAGATTTGATTTTAGGTTTTTTTGATTTGATTCTCTGAATTTCTTTTTAATTTATTCTCCATTTTGATGGCTGACTTTGCTTGTTTGCTTCATTTTTGTATAAATAGTACAACTACGTGTACAATACTATTGAAGAAATCAAGGTGTATGTTGAAATGCCTCAACTTTTAGAGTTGCATCAAATTTAACATTCAAAACTTTCTCACTTTAACACTTTCTTTTCATGGGTCAGTGCTATCTGACATTGAACTAGAGATCAATATTGTTGTAGGTGTTATCGAAATGCATGGGCCCAGGCAGGCGCCCAAATGAGCACACACAACCAAAATGGCAACCGAAGGAAAATCCAATTTCGGCCAGAAGAACGTCACGATCGCTGGCCTGAAGAAGCCGCTATGACGCCGAGAAACGAAGAGCTATCACCACACCAGCCAAAATCGAGGAACGGCTCCACGAGGGCAAGGGTAGCATCCTCGAGACAACGATCCACTGCTACCAGCTGACAATCTCAAGTCCAGTCAGCCACCTGACTGGATGACAAGAAAGTTGACAGCTCAGGTCCCAAACAATACACATCAGCTCCCCGGTAAACTGACAGTGATTTGTCCAGCATTAATTGCCCGACGGCCAGTATTAAATGCTACGGATAGCGAAAGTGATCATTTTCCCATTTAGATAAAATTACATTTGTAATCCCCTCCCTCATTATAAATAAGGGAGGCATAATAAGAGAGTGATGATTGTAATATGAGAATCGATAATACAAAGAAAAAGTGGACGTAGGGGCCAAAAAATGGCTTTCACTGAACCACGTTAAAACTCCCGATGTTTCCTTTTGTTTTCAGTGATCCCTCTAAAAGCTCTTATTGTTCTGCTGTGACTTTCGTCCAACAGGCAGTCAGGGGAGTGATACCAAGTAACTTAGTTGATCGGATTTTGGTGTCAACATTTTGGCACTAGAAGGAGGGGCCCCACTGTGCATTTTCATCTTTGACCTCTGAAAAATCGAGTTAGGTGGGATGGCTAGAAGAAAAACCATTAGGAACGACCAGACTCCTGCTGGTTGACCGGAAAGCCAAAGGCAGCAGCAGGACAGAACTACTCCGGTAGAAAGCCCCAAAGCCGGTGATATACAGACTTGGCAACAGCGCCAAGAGATGCTTGATAGACGCCAGAAGGCTCTGGAGCATGCAATGAAGCAACTAGCCGACGTGGTCCAAATAGTGTCCCAAGCTAACAACCAAGGCGGACCAGGACAAAGGGAAGTGGCTACCTCAAAGAATGAACATCGCCACTCTGGGACCCGACACGATCCGCAGACTAGGATCGAGCCCCAGCGAACCCATCGATTCCATTCCCCGAATTCCCAACTGAGGTCTGAAGTTCATCGACTTTAGAAAAACAATGAAAACGAAAGGAGCGATGCTCAGCAAGAAGGACCACGTCAAGGTAGAGGGTCAAGAGGAGCCAACGATGACGAACAAGTGAGTCACAGGGTGACTAATGGCGAACGTGGCTTGAAGCATGGAACCTCGAACCAACACCACCAAAAATGGGAACAAAAGAACCGAAAGACCCCTAACCACTGATAGAGCCCTCGAGATCAAAAGGTCGAAGAATTGCTCCAGAGGATGGAATGGCTGGAAAAGAATTCCTCCTCCCAAAAGAACCCTGAGTCTCATGAAGAGAGAACCCCTCTATCCCGTGAAATCGAGGTGGAGACCCTCCCCCACAGGCTCAAGCTTCTAAACATCCCTTTATACGATGGGAACACTGATCTGCATAATCATTTGGATGCTTTCAACATCCAAATGAACCTGCAAACTTCCAGCTCATTGGTAAAATGTCGAGTCTTCCCAGCGACCCTTGGAGAGATACCGC
>JANHAO010003270.1:0-26483 GCA_026873985.1 Saraca asoca
ATTGACTTCAATTCTTCATATCTTCTTCCTTAGCTTCTACTTGATCCAAATATGCTCCAAAACTCAGCTTTCATTCTCCTTTTAAGGCCTCTTTTGCTATCCTGAAAGGTCAAATACCAACTACAGCAGTACCAAGAATAAACTAACAAAAATAGGATAAAAGTAAAGCAAAAATCATAAATTAACAACCAATTAAGAGGTGATAATTAATATTTTTATAGACATTTTACTCGTTTATCACTCGAGCGATCTCCTCCTCAACTTGAGTGACCTTATTCCTAGTTGCTTCCTCTTTCTTTTTGACAGCCTTGGCTTGTCTTATCTCGCATTCAGCATGTCTTCCAATTACTTTAGCTCATCAATAGTTTGATGGAGCCTTGAGATAAGCTTGGACGTCTTGCAAGACAATACATCCTTGGCTTCTTTCTTGGCCACCTCAGCATTTTGCAGTTGGGTTTCAGAATGTTCCAATTGTTTCCTTAACTTTAATGCCACTGTTATTGAAGCAGCCAAGTCACTATCGAGCTTACTTCACTCCTCGTCCCAGGATATGAACTCATCCTTCAACTTGATAGCCTCCAGTGCCTCCTGAAAAAGACCAGAATGGTTAAAATACCTAGAAGAATGAAAAATTCAAAGAGAATTTTACTTACCAGCAAAAAATGACAGACCATCATGTCAGTCAATCCGTCACCATGCATGTCTTCGAACTCCAATGATTTTGTATGGGTCCCCAAGACCTGACCTATATGTTTGTGGAGGAAATCGTAATATTGCCTTGTCTTGGGGCCTAGACCATTGGGACCATCTTCTTGCGTGCATTCAGACTCCTCTTCTGAGGAAACAGTCACCTTCTTCTTTTTGTTAGTTCTTTGTTTTTTGGGATGAGGCTTGGTTGGAGTCCCTTCTCCACAACCAGGAGACTTCGCTGGCCCTCTTGCGGCCTCGTTTGCCTCCAACTGTGAAATGGGGACTAATGCTGGTGAAGACTCTGCGACAATTGCAGAAGAAGAAGGATGGCTCGCATGAATAGAAGGAGTGATGGCAGGCCTTGACCTGATAGAGGCAGGGGTTTTAAAAATATTAATTCTCCCCATAGTTACATGAACCTTAAACTCTACTACAGTGACCTCTCTAGCTCCACAAGCTCCAATGTCTTTAGCTAAGTCAAGAAGTTCGATGTTGAGAGCAGGGGAAAGCCTATGTGCTCGAAAAAGCTTCTTGTCGAACTTCAGGTTATTTTGAAAATCCTTGAAAGTAGTAAAGTGGTCAAGCACCTCAATCTTCTCTACCCTTAGCTCTGGTTTCTCTTTCCCACCACCATCTGTAAGACATGACAGAAGCTCATATTTGAAACAAAGTAAAAAAGTACCAAAGCTAACCTACGTCCTCCTAGCTTGCTTACCAGGACTCAGCACAAATGAGAAGTTTTAAAGTTAACTCAAGGAAGGGCAAGCAACGTAAAACCAATGGATCTTATAATTCCTTACGTTAGACTTCCCCTTAGCATCCCCCTGAGACAAAATTTTCTTATTTTTAGACGGACGGGCTGAGAGGTAATAAATCCCTTCTCATAGCTTGATGCTTTTGATGCTATAGGGATTACAAAAGACTCTGGCCAAATGGGGTGAAAGGCCATTCCTAAGGTAGATAAGTGCTAAGCAAGTCAGCTGAGAATACAAATTTAGAGTCAGCTAAAAGGGAGTAAGTCTCAGCTTGTTCAACAAATAGAATATATAAGGATGAATCGAGAATTTGAGCCTAGCATTAAGGTGTTGAATACTGATCACTACAAACTTTAGAGGATGGAAAGCAGCATGGTCATTAGAAGAAGGAGCCAAGATGTGGCAACCTCTTAGGAAATGGCATGTATGGGCTATCCCCTCAAGCTTACTAAATTTAATGCTTAAGGGGTGATATGCAAAGGGTGAACAGTTCAAAAATCCTTCAAGTTCGGATTGAGCTATGAACTTTTCCGTGACCTCATCACTTTGAGAGGTTACCTCCACTATGACATGGAACAACTCCTCACTCCCTTTGGAGAAGTCAATATCGCCACTTCCTATTTGATGATTGTGGTGTCTACGAGGTGGAGACATCTATGCAAAAAATAGAGAGAAACGGTCAGGTTGCAGAAGGCAAATCATCCCTAAAGCTGAGAGATCCATTGAGTTTTTCCTACACAACAGGTCATACATGCCTCGGGGCACCAAATTTTAATACCTAGACTCAGGGAGAGAAGGAAGGTTCAACTATTGGACTGCTAAAACCCAGGAAACTAATGAAAGACTCAAATGACAATTAGGGACCCTAGAATCTACTGACAAATCAACCTGATAAATTGAACGCGATAAAGCAAAATGTATGGGCAAACAAGGTTCAGCCAACATTTCAGATTCTTTCAATAACAAGTAAATATGCCTCAACACAAGTTGCAAAATAGAAACATCCAAAAACTAAAAACCAAAGGAAGAAAACTCACCATGCTAGCCAAAGCAAAAGGTCTGAAACATGAACAAAATTAGTTCTTAGTGATCTAAACTCAAACCACGAGCTTGGTAAGCTAGGATAGCAAAGACGGCAGCAAATGGTGATGAACAGTAGTGAGTTCAGCAAAGAAAATGGGAGAGGAGTTCGGAAGTTTTGGATTTCAAATGATGAATGAAAGAGGGAAGAAGGGTCTCCCTTAGTTTATATCACGTAGAGTCTCACTGTTGGATCAGGGAACTAATCAATTACCCACAATCTGACGGTTTAGGCGAATGCCGGTAGTAAGATATTGACAGCCTGGCAAAAACATTTACTGAGACTAAAATGATTACACATACTAGTGGCAAAAACCTAATGAGTCATATAAGACAAATAGGAGTATGTCAAACAACCTGAAAGATCATAGGTCGCAAGTAACGGACTATGGCTCCTAATCCTCATCAACATTCAAGTTATACCAAGGTGCAGCTTTCATGTGACCTACTCGTGCTAGTTGACGTGCATCTATGCGACCTACCTGAGCACTCAATCTTGCATTAGCTGAAGTACTTTGGCATTCTGGTGCTTGAACTCTTTACCAATTACGGCACTTTGGTGCTCATTCTCGTCATTGGTCGAGGCATTCCGATGCTCAAATTAATTATTAAGTGAAAAACGTTAATATGACTAATTGGCCATCTAACTTAATATTCTATTTAGCTATGACTCACAGGAATTTGTGTAAACAATAGCTTACACGCTACCTTCTATAATATATATATATATGGAGCATTCAACATGATGCACGTGAAAAAAGGAAACAAAGTTTTCATTAAAAACCTTATTCAACGAGGTGAATTCATACATGAAGATTCGAGGGTACAAATCAAAGCAAGCCTACGACTAGCATATTCTAAAAGGAATGGTTGAATTTCAACAAGCTAGAAGATCAACGAGTAGGCCGAGTGGCCCCAACTCTTCCTTGTTCTCCTCCTAAGCTAAAAGTCTTTTCCCTAACTTGAATGCCCCTAAAGGTACTTGGAGAAAATCAAACGGTTAACTTAGCATGTGAGAAGGCCAAAGAACAATGTGGAAAGAGCCATATTATTCAGCATGGCTAGGAAGAGGTTAGGGAGAAATGTAACAAAATTTTCCAGGATCCTCAGAGAGGAATTGACCATAGGAGCTTCCTGTAACAAAACTTCCCAGAATCCTCAGAGGGGGATTGTCACAACAGGCCATACACACTCCATAGCATTTCACCAAAGACCCAAACCATCAGTGACATGGAGGGCTCAGCCAATACACCCATCAGGTAATTTTATGGAGTAGAAAGGAGGTTTTTTCACGTCTTATATAGACCAGTATGGCCTTACCATCAAATCCATAGGCTGTTCAGCTACTTCTGATCAAACGATCCAAAGAAAAACAAGGTTGTCATGCCAATAGCTATAAAGCATACACACTAGATGCATGGCCTGGTGCAAATAAAGCGATATGGTTAAAGTCTGAAATGACAATATTATAGACTGTAAGTGAAGATTTTGATAACATTGCAGACTATAAGTGAAGACTTTGACAACACTACAGACTTGTTACGGGCAAAAACCAGCTTCGTAGAACAAGTTGGTGAGAACCCAGTAGAAGTTAAGTAGCTCGGCTCACTGAGTACACCCAATGGGGGCTACCTTGCTAATCGCAAAATGGTGAAGCAGCCAGGTCATGGGAAGCTCAACTCGTTAAGTGATCAGCCATCTCGCTCGGGCTCGTCTCGCCAAAAAGCAGTCCTGAGTTCGTTGAACGAATGACAGTAGCAACTCCAAGCCGAGAATCTCAGCTCAGAGGGATAGGCATATCACCTAGCCAAGAGCTCAGCAAGACCAAGTATTAAACAAACTTATGTCAGCTTACTACCAAGAAGGGCCCACCCACAGAAAGAAACTTGTAGAAATCGGATTACAGGAGATTGTATTATCTTATACATTTAATGCTTAATGTAACAGAATTACAACTTGTAATCATTACATATAACCTTCCTCCCTCTATAAAGGAGGGGAAGAACTCTTGTAAAAGGGGGTTGGAGCAGACCAAGCTAACACTCTGTAAAATTTTAGTTACCGTGGACATAGGATCTGTTACCGTCTGAATTTAGTCGAACCACATTAAAATACCGCATTCCATTATTTCTTTTCCTCTCCACCTTCTTCATCTTCTTCCCCTCTTCATATTTCATAGACCAAAAAGCAGCTTGGGGTTCAAGAACTATATTCATTGACTGGAATTCGGTAGAACTAGATTTCATCATCAACAAGACTATAAGTGGAGGACTTGACAACATTGTGAACTACAAGTAAAGACTTTGCTAGCAAATAGTAACTCCCAGTCCACAGAGCGAACTGAGAGTTAGGGGGCTAATGTTATAGGAGTTTTTTGAACCATATGAAATGGGCTAACAAAGGCCTAATGGATTAGCCCAATTAAGAAGGACCCAGCCTGTTCAGGAACAAGGTTGCAGGAACCAGTCGGCAGATCACTCAACGCGATCTCAGGTCGCCAAGCAAGCTACCTTAAACGTAGGTGTAGAACGCTAAAGTCTAGTCATCAGTTAGAGGCACATACTCTTAATCGACAGATCAACCATCAAAATTGATAGATTAGCCCCCAACAAACCGAGAGTGAATTGACTAGCACTTATTGCCCAATAAGGCGGAAAAGATAACTTACAATTTATCAAATTATACGTGTAATTGTAACCCCCTCTACTTCTATAAATAGGGGGAAATTATTGTAATAGCATAAGCAAAAAACATATGTAGTAATTCTACCAAAATAGTGAGAGAATACTTTTATTACAACTTTGTTAAATACTACAAAGAAGAACCATAGAACAGCAAATACATTATCGTGGATGTAGGCTTTAATTTCAACTAAATCACGTTAAAAACTCCTGTGTTCACCCTATTCTTCCTTCTCTTATTCTTTTCTTGTACTTTTATATGTTTTTCTTCTATAATTTGGACTTCAAAACCTTTGGTTGATCGATTACCGAAATCGATTGTCAACATTTTCAAAATTGATTGTGACCACAATCACATTTTAAATACTTGAAACCAGCTATTAATAATATGACAACTCAGATATAATTTTGATTTTTTCTAAAATCAGCCTACAAAATTATAATTATATTTATATTGTCATGCTGTCATTGGATAATTCATAATCCAAATTGGTAGACCTGATCTTTCTAGGAATTTCTCTTCAATCATAGTATGGGAAGGTTACAAGTGCAGCAACATTCTTCTCCAGCTAACTATCCCTTGCGTTGAAATTGCAGGATGTTGCTGGGCATTTTCCGCTGTGGCAGCAATGGAACGAATCAGCAAGCTAAGCACCGGCAACAGCGAGGATGGGACCTGCAACACAAATGAGGAAACCAACCACGCAGCTGCAATCAAAGGTTACGAGGATGTTCCAGCCAACAGCGAGCAGGCACTGCTAAAAGCTGTGGATGCTGAGTAAGGACTGTGTGGAATAGCTATGCAAGCTTCTCATCCAACTGCTTGATTGCTGAAACCTCAGTGTGTTATTGTTGTTTGCTATCCTATATAGTTTTTGTCATTTATGTGTATACTTGTCTACTATAGTACTTACGATAGTAGACAGCTCCATAGCATAAATTTGTTTGGACAATTATATGGTCTGTAGAAAAGCTGCTTTACATTGAAAAAAATAAAGATTGAAAAAATAAATTATTTTACATAACTTATATTATTGTGATTTTGGGACATATCAAAGAGCTCAGTCAAACATGCTGAGGAAAATGGGTACAAGTGGGCCTAATTGATTGGGCAAAGCCGTCTCACTAGAATGCGGCTTGAATTTGAAAGCCAATGAGGCACAGAGCCTAGTGGACCATACAGAGACTTATACCCTGTAGTCATTTTTGACACGTCTTCATAATGTTGCTTTTTGATTGTAGGATGGGCTGGCTCTGGGCTTCTTGCTTCTCATCTTTTAGGTTTTTCTTGACTTACAAAACATATTAGTTTTAGGATAATAACAAAATGCTTAACGAGAAGATAAGCAATTTTAACTAGAATAATATCTTACTTTGGTTTGCATAGACATCAATTTATAAGAAATTCTAATACATACGTGAAGTAAAAGAGAAATTCTTATTTTAATATGTGAGAGAAAGATATAAAAATATGAAATCTATATAAATGGATTCCATTTGTGTGGGACACATATGGCAGTGGATCTCACAGCCTCGCAGTGGCATAAATATATTTATGATGTGATTAGTTTAAAATTATGTGTGAATTTATTTTAAAAATGACACTTATCAAATTCTCACCCATTTATTATTATAAGTATATACATTTATATGTATAAATACATACATATTTTAACCCATTCATAATTACTTTTCATGATTAAGATCAAATAAAAAAAATTACAGATCTAATTATAATTTATAATAATAATGAGTATACTTCAGGCTAATATATGCTAAAATAAGGGTAAGTGTTACTTTGGATTTCAAACGTATATTTAAAGCAAGAGAACTCAAAAATTCAAATAAGACGTTGTAACATAAATCTATTATTGTGAAGCTCTTGGCTCGTAGTACAAAAGTCAAGAATAATTGTACGTCTTGTCACCGTAGCAGAGTCCACTATACGGTGTTAAAGGTGAAATGGAGTTGTCAAACTGAAATGAAGATTCAAACAAAGATGGACAAGAAACCAACGTTGATAATTGAAATGCATTGTTTGTCTAGCATAGTGGAAAATAAAGGACCACCACAAAAGGATTAATATGACTATGAAAAGCTTGATGGCCATTAACAAAAGTGTGTGAATCTAAGTGGCTGCATTTCAAATTATAAAGCGTGGTTTCAATTTCTATCATCATCAATGACGTGGATCATGTTTTACAATTCTAATGTCAAACCTAAAGTGATTGGTAAAGAGCTAATTTTGCCTTAAAGTGTGTGGTTTAGTTGGCTCTTTAGTCGAAAGGTTGCCATCTGAAATTGGCTCTTGCCTAACTTAAAAGATTGCAAATGCCCAATATAAAAAGAGGATTCAACAGGTTATACACTATGAGATTAGTTTACACTGTCCATTCCATTAAAGGTGTGATGTTGACATGTATCAATACATCTTTGAATGATTTTACGCGTTATGTTAGATAATATTAACGGTTATTATATTGATCCATTAATATAAACAAAATATAATCAGTCATATTTAATAATTAAGTTGTTCTGATCTAAAAAAAAATTATTTAATCAATCTACCACTTAACAAATGATTATCCTGATCATGTGACAGATATTCATTTAATCTTATCATTCATCAAATATTATAAAAGACTTCAAGTATGTCATTGTGAACATTTCGGATCACTTTCATGTAACTTTATTTTTAAAGTGGCTAATTTTGATATCAAAGGAGTTGAAGAAATAGACCTCCATCTTGTTCGGCCATACTTCAATCATCTTTGGGAAAACGTGACCATCGGACGTTGCATATAATTTAAATAAATATTATTTGCACATATTAAATTTTGATAAAATATATCATGTTGCAGCATAATCCATGATATAATTAGAGTTGTTGATACTAGATTTTGGTTTTACCAAAATCTAGCTAACTAAAGAGGTTCTTATAGGATTCAAACTACAATTTAGTTACAAATACGACTAATATGAGACAGAAGACAGGAAAAGGAAGAGAAACAGTAGGACATACAGAGCTTTTAACATGATTCGACTAAATTCGGATAGTACCAAACCTTACGTCCACAGTAATGTTATTACTTCTTAGAGAAATTTTTATAGAGTTTCAATATCTCCATTCAAAGTTGCTTACAGTTGTCTCCTCCCGCCTATTTATAGAGGCCAAGAGGTTACAAGTGTAATTTTACATGGTGTAAATAAGTTACATTAAATATTAAATGTACAAGACAATTTAATCTTTTGTAGATTGGCTCTTGCAAATGGCTTTCTGTGGGTGGGCCCCTTTTGTCTGTTGAATTTGAGATATGATGTAAGTCTATCCAATACTCTATCTTGTTGAGTTTTTGGCTGGGCATCATGCCTGTCTCGCGAGTTAAAATACTTAGCTCGGGGTCCTTGCTATCTTTCTTCCAGCAAGACGAGCTTTGCTCTTGACGAGGTGAGCTCTAATTAGTTGTTTCTTTGGACTTCATTCGCATCCCGATCTCACGATTAACGAGGTGGTGCAATCTTAGTGAGCTAAGCTGTTTTTAACTAGTTCTTAGTTTTTGCTGTGCTTTTGCCTTTCTATTATATGAGACCAGATTTTGCCCATAACATAAGCCCCCCAACTCTCAGGTCGCTTCACGAGTTGGGAGTTGATATTTTGTTGTGCAGTTAAAATCTTTGCCTGCAGTTTCTGCCGAGTTGTGATTTCGGAGTCAAATCTTTCATTTCATCTGTTCCAGGCCATGCCTTTTTCTTGTGTATGATTCCTAGCCATTGGCGTGGCAATTTCATTTCTTCCTGAATAATTCAATCAAGAGCAATTAGATATCCTCTGGATTTTTCAAGAAATCAGGCAAGTCTATTTAAAGTCTATATGCCTCTTTTTTTCCTCACAGAAGAACTCAATGGATGCTTTAACTCAGCCCTCTATGTTTCTGGTGGTCTAGCTTTCGTTGAAGCATTCTGAGGCTTGCATAGCCTATTGCAAGAGATCAAGAGGCATGAATAGCCTACTGCACGTGACTCCTGTGGATAGCTCTTTTTGTTGGCCGCAGAGGAGTCTTATGCTGACCTTAGATTACTTCCTCATGGTTTCTGTGTGAGACACATCCCTCCTAATTGCATCCTCTGGCGTTTTTCAAATTCTTAGTCTCAGGGGTGAGGCTGAGAAGGAGCTTTTAATTGAGGAGACTGCTTGGAAGGAGAAAATTGGGGATTTAGCGAGCCCCCTGGTCCTCCTGTTGGTCTAGGTTTGGCCTCCAAAGGCCAGTCTCCTCTCCCTGGAAGTGGTAGCTGTAGGCATTGTACTTCGATGTACTTTGAGCCTTCTAATGTAAACCCACCTCATCGAGGTTTCTTAATGAATGAACTCTTTGTGAGTGTTACATTGTGTTTAATATTCTGCTCATATGTGCAACTGCACAAATCTTTTGCAAATCGCAACTGAATGAAATATTCAAATGGCCAATCGATCGAATTTCAATTTGTTAATAGGTTTAGATAATGATAAGCTATGAGCGAGTAACGCTCATGCAGGTTGCATGAGAGCTACGAACCTAATCACACAAAAGTTGTGCCTTAAATATTGCATTGTAGAGTACCGCTGCCTGTATGAATTTTAACTTATGTCGACAACTTCTTTGCTAAAACAAACGAGTTTATTTTTAGCGCCTTTGCGCCTCAACTTGATCGAAAGTCTCTGTTGGATAATGAGTATGTTTTGAGTGTCTTCGCGCCTCAATGAGCCCGTAACTCAACTAGATAAGTGAGTTTATTTTGAGTGTCTCCATACCTCAATGAGCCCGCAACTCAGTTGGTTAGGTGACTTTATTTTGAGCGTTTCCATGTCTTAGTGAGCCCGTAACTTAACTGGTTAGGTGAGTTTATTTTGAGCATCTCCATACCTTAGTGAGCCTACAACTCAACTGGTTAGGTGAGTTTATTTTGAGTATCTCCACACCTCAGCGAGCTTGCAACTCAACTGGTTAGGTGATTTTATTTTGAGCATCTCTATGCCTCAGTGAGCTCACAGCTCAATTGGTTAGGTGCATTTATTTTGAGTGTCTCTATGCCTCAGCGAGCCCGTAGCTTAACTGGTTAGGTGAGTTTATTTTGAGCGTCTCTATGCCTCAATTGGATCGAGGGTCGCAGCTAGATAATGAGTTTCATATATTGCTTGAAAGAGTTGACTACATGCAAGTTGCAAAAATCACGATCATTTGATAGTAGAGGTCTTACACAAACTCATGCAGTAAAGAGTTACAAAAGAACTTAGCCATTCAGCAAATAAAATTTCTTTTGACAAAGACAATGGGAAGCTTTTACATTCTTATTTGAATTTAAAGTACATCGTCAATGTATAATCTTGACTGAGCCCTCAGGTTCTTAGTTAGGACTTCGTCGAAGACTCTTAGATTGTCGCCCCACAGGTCGTACCACATACTCCCTTAAGCAACCTCATTTGATCAGGTCCTCAATTGTATCCTTGAGGGCCCGGCAGTTAGAGGTGCCATGGCCGACTTCATTATGGTAAGCACAAAACTCTTCTTGGTTCCTTTGTTTATAGGGAATTCTGGAAGGTGTGGGTACCCCAAAGTCCTCTCTGTCCCTTTCTGTCATGAATATCCTTTCTTGGGAATCTGATAGGACACTGTATTACTCATGATGAGCTGAAGGCTAAGGTCGATCGCCTTTAGGCCTATGGGACTTCTTCACAATCCACACTTCAAAGTGGTCATCTTGATCCACATTGCCCCTCTTCTTACTTTGGCCGGAGCCACACTTCTCACATTTCGTTTCAGACTTTCCCAAGCTGAATGTTTCTTCCCACTTAATCTGCTTAGCAGCTCATTCATAGAACTCAGTTAAGTCCTTTATTGGAGATTTGTACAGGCTTTTGTATAGCTTTCTATTTTTGCAGAGTCCTACAGAGATTGTTGCCAGCATGATTTCTTTAGATGGATTCTTCACTGAATTAGCTTTAAGTTTGAACTTGGCAATATAATCTTTCAATGACTCATGCTTATATTGAAAAACCATCGCAAGATGACAAGGGGGCATGAGCTGCCTTCTTAATGCTCGGTACTGGCTAATAAACTTCTATTGACACCCTTCCTAACTATAAATCAAGCAAGCGGGAAGGCTTCTAAATCAAGTCCAAGGCACACTTCCTAATGTGGCTGGAAAAACTTGGCACTTGACCGGGGGATCGATCATTTGCAAGTCCATTTGAATATTAAACATGTCCAGATGGTCATAAGGATCAGTGTCCCCATTGTACAGAGGAATCACGAGGACTTTGAGCTTAAGGGAAAGGGGCTGAGCCTTGATTCTGTGAAGAACAATGACCTGTTCTCATAGCTAGCTTGGTTATTGGGAGCTCGGAGGCATTTTTCCATCTGGTTCATCTTTTGATACAATTCTTCTAGCAATGGGTCTCATGCTTCAAACTGTTAACTAGAGGATTGTTGGACCCTTAAACCCTCATGGTCATGAGAATCACGACTTGGAGATTTTCCTCATGAACGATGAGAAGCGGAATTCTATTGATTGGCCCTATTCGAACATCCAGCTTCTTACTGACGAACATTCTTAGGTGTCGCAATCTCAGTCTGCCTTTGCACCCCCTGTACTTGCACTTGCACCAGCATTGTGACTACTTTAGTCAGCTCTCCCATCATATTCTCTAGTCTCTTTTGGCATTGGAGCTAGGTTTGCATTCCATCAATGTCGTTAGAAACGGTAACAGGTTGAAAAGAACTGGCCGAGGGCAAGCCAAATGTAACACCTATAACAGAGGCAATAGAGGAGTCTGTTGTGGACACATGACCTTGTGAAGGATTAACCAATGCATTCGAAGCTCTAGTAACTCTTCCTTTTGCAATTGTGGCAGAAAATAGATGAGAGCCCACAGATAGCGCCAAAATGTTGACAATAGATTTTGGTTATGCAAGAATCCAGCTAATTGAAAAGGTTCTTTTGGGACCCAAACTGTAATCTAGTTACAAATACGGCTAAGATAAGGCAGAAGATAGGAAAAGGAAAAGAAACAGTAAGAAACACAGAGCTTTTAACATGGTTAGGTCAAATCCGGATAATACTAGACCTTATGTCCACGGTAATGTTATTGCTTATTGGAGAAATTTTTACAAAGTTTCAGTATCTCTACTCGAAGTTGCTTACAGTGGTCTCCTCCCTCCTATTTATAGAGGCCAGAAGGTTATAAGTGTAATTTTTGCATGCGATAAATAAGTTACATCAAATATTAAATATACAAGATAATTTAATCTTTTGCAGGTCAGCTCTTGCAGATAGCTTTTTACGGGTGGGCCCCTTTTGTCTGCTGGATTTGAGACATAATGTAAGTCTGTTTGATACTCTATCTTGTCGAGTCTTTGATTGGGCATCATGCTTGTCTTGCGAGCCGAAATACTTAGCTCAGGGTCGCTGCTGGCTTTCTTTCCAGCGAGGCAAGCTTCGCTCCTGACGAGGTAAGCTTTAACAAGCTGTTTCTTTCGGCTTCATTCGCACCCCAACCTCATGATTAGCGAGATGGTGTAATCTTAGTGAGCTAAGCTATCTTTAACTAGTTCTCAATTTTCATTATGCTTTTACTTTTCTATTATGTGAGACCGGATTTTACCCATAAGTAAAGTTAAACTAACACTATTTTTTTTGTTTAAAAGCAAATGGAACAAATATTGCTCATATTGTGTTACGTTAGCAAATAAGACTATAAACTAGTCGAACATTTATTTGTTTAAGTTAGAGCTCATTGAACTTGCAAAATTCAAACTTAACCTCAAGCTTGAGTATTAAACAAACCTAATCAATCATAAACGAGCTCAAATGAAATTTAATATATTTTATAGTTATTTTTAATAAATAATAATAAAAAATATGACAAAAAGTTTATGATACCACATATATAAATTTTTATCTTAGTATAATAAATATCCATAAAGAATAATTAAATCATGACGTATGAAGTACTCTAATCCATCACATAACCATAAATAACAAGTCAAAAGATAATAAGATGGTTTATTCAAAATTTAAATTCCAAACAAATATTAAAGAGGACTCATAAATAACTTTGCATGTAAAAATAATAAAGAATAAAAGAAAAAAGTTAACATTTTTCTGAAAAGTTTAATAAAGAAATAAAACTCATTTAGGCTCATGCTCTCCACTTATTTAATTTTGAACTTATTTAACTTGAATACAAATTAAATTTTTTATGAATCGATAAATAGCTTGAATTCATTTACTTATTTTTAAATATAAGATATAGTGTATATAAGTAGAAGTAATTTAATTACAAGAGTCACTCTGTAAAGAAAGTAAAACTACTGTAAATTAATTTAAGTATGCAAGTAAAATTGAAAAAAAAACAAAAACAAAAAAGCAAAGATGTTTAACATCTTCTGGCTGGAACGCCAAATGCAAGTACAAAATAAAATTCAAGCATAGTGTGCGTTGTAGACGCAGAAGTGACGCAAAAGCAAATTGCGGCACCAAGAAAATCAATAAAGAGATCACAAGAAATCCCAATTACCGCTAACCAAAGTTTTTTATATTGCTACTATGACTCTCTGCCATTTCATTTAATTAATTAATTAATTAATTGATGTGCCTCAAGAACTCCACTCTTCCGACTTGGCAAGATTCCCTTCAAAATGTGCTAAAATCAGCATTTGTCATCATACGACCTTTTTATTTATTTATTTATTCATGCGTCCTGTTGATTAAGAAATATTTAATAATATTAAAAATACAAAATTTTTAAATTTTATATACTTGAATAAATTACATAAAAATATAAAAAATTTTAAAAAATACATATATTTTTAACATTATTAACGATTTTTAATCAGTGCTAATTAACATATATCTTTATTTATTATTTATTAAAAAAAAAACAGCACTCGTGGGACAAGTCATGAGTGGACAAATATTGTAGAGTTCCATAAAAAAGGATAATTTAGGTTTATGTTGACTCAGACAAACTTTTCTAATATTGAATTTTCAGAATCCAAGAAGTTGCTTGTTTCAAGTAACCTTGTGTTCATATTATTGGACTTGTAATGGCTATAGCCGGATTAATATGAACTTGCCGTTTAGGATATGGTTTCAATTTTGAATTTATTGACCATTGTTCTTCATTTGCAGTACATGTTTCGACTTTTTTTGAAATATTACCTACTGAGTTGAATAAGAACATTTTACAATTTTGTAAAAAAGAATCATTGGATTATTTTTAGTTCTAATATCAATGATAAAAAAAAAATCATAAAATTTGTGTAAGAGAGATAAGGTCATATAAATTATCGTCTAGTAAAAATAGTTATGAAATAATTTAAAAAAAAGTTGAATTTTGATTTGAACTTTTTTTTTTTTACAAATTCCTAACATGTATTAATAATTTGATGTATGATTTCTTGTTAAATATAATATCACTAATCTAAATCACACCTAAAGAGGCATTTAGAGATTCCATTATCAAATTTGTTTGAAAACGATTGAAGAAACTATATGTGAAAATAATATGCTATCTTTCATAGGTTTAGACGAAAAATAAAATAATATAAATTGAAAATAAAATCAAGAGTCTACTTTCAATAAAAAAAAAATCATAGACAAAGCTAAAAATTTATTCTAAAGTTTAGACTTTTAAGAGAATAAAATTTGGTATCTCTAGCCATATTTTAATAATCCTCATTTTTTTAATAGCAACATATATATTTTGTTTATTTAAAAGAAGAGAATTTTCACTATTTAAAACCGTGCTCCACCACCAAATTTAGGTAATGTACTATACTATTCTCTCAGTACTCTCCGACCCGATCTTCCCTTTCCTGTGTCTTCGCAGCATTTTGTGACTGCATCTCCACCTCATCATCTCCATCTTTCACTACGAGAACCTCCAAACCCAACATGACAAACAAGAAATCACTGCCATTTTGTCATTAAATTCCCTTTCAGAAAAAACAGGCTCTGGCTTGTTTTCCTCATGGAAATTACAGAAACTAGCACAACAACAACTTTACCCATTACAAACACAGACATATTCCCACCAAAGCTGCTGGAACTCTCTCCAAGGTTGTCTTTTGGGTCTTGACCCCCAAGTCTTCTTCTCCTCCATCTTTCTCACTTCAACTCTTTGTGAAATTGTCTGTATACCAATAGTTTTGCCATGGAAGCTTTTGATTGGAGCTCAGACGTTCCGGGAAGTGCTTCAGAGGGAATCAGTAATGGTTTTCTGGTTACTTCTGATGTTATGGGAAGTGGGTTTGCTTCCTCTTCATCTCTGGTTTTGGACAGTGAGAGAGGAGAGCTTGTGGAGGCTCCTGTTAAATTGGAACGCAAAGGTGGGTCCACTGAGAGAAGTTTAATAGCTTTGAAAAATCATAGTGAGGCAGAGCGGAGGAGGAGAGCCAGGATTAATGCTCATCTTGATACGCTTCGTAGTGTGATTCCAGGAGCTAAGAAGGTTAGTTCAATTACTGTTTGCTCAATGACAAAAAAATTTGAAGTTCAGGTCAGACAATTAATGCTAATTTTGCTTAACTTGAGAATATTGGCTCAAGATACAGATTATCTGGTATCTGTCAATTTTAGTTTTTTCTTGCTACAGTTGACTATTGTTAAAGTTGTTCAATTATTGTTGTGCATAGTGCACACTGGTATGCCTTCATGGTAAATTAGGGGAAATTTAGGGACTAGCTGACTGTTGAATCTCCTTCATATATTTTGTCCATACATGGAATACTCATTTGGATCATGCTGGTACCTTGTGAGCTATGGCTGGGTTAATTCAATTTCATTGCAGAATTGAACTAAGCCATTTGATTGAATAGGAAAAGAACAAAGTTTGGTAGCTCAAGATTGTAAAGTTATTTCTTGTTTAGTTTCCACTCTCACTGACTTCTGCAATCAAAGCTTGCTTGCCAGATTACAAAGTTATGTACTTGCTTGTATTCTTCTTGATTGTACAAACAATTGGGAAATAAAAATCATCTAGTGGGTGGTAACTGGTAAATGACCAAAGTTTGGTTTTGAATTCCCTGAATTTGATTGTATATACTTGATTCTCAGGACGCATTTTGAGTTGTTTTGTGTTTGTTTTTGCTGAAAACTAAGGAATGGCTGGGAAGCTAAACTAGTATACATGTACTTTGAATTAGAACTTAATTTCTGTACAAACGAACATGCTAAATTGTTTATCTCTAACTTGGAAATTGAACTTTTCCTTTTATAATTCTGAATTTATAGATGGACAAAGCTTCATTACTTGCGGAGGTTATCAGGCATTTGAAGGAGCTGAAAAAGAACGCAGCACAAGCTTGTGAAGGTTTAACGATACCAAAGGACAATGATGAAATAAGAATTGAAGAACAGGTGGGTGGATTGAATGGTTTTCCTTATTCAATCAGGGCATCTCTATGTTGTGAATATAAACCTGGGTTATTGTCTGATATTAGACAAGCACTTGATGCCCTTCATCTTATGATATTGAGGTATGAAATTGCAACCTTGGGGAGCAGGATGAAGAATGTCTTTGTCATTATTAGTTGTAAAGAACAAAGCAATGAAGACGCTGAATACCGTCAGTTTCTTGCTGGCTCTGTTCACCAAGCCCTTAGGTCTGTACTTGATAGATTTGCTGCTTCACAGGATCTATTAGGAACCAGAAAGAGACGGAGGATTTCTGTATTCAGTTCATCACCTTTTGAAGGTTTCTTGTAAGAATAATTTCTTAAGTAATTTACATCTCCATAGGCCAAGTTCTGAGGGAGTCATTGATAATATATTTCATGTACAATGTAAGCTTGAGTAGATATATCATAATCTTTTGCTTCCCCTCTTTATATTTTGAATCTGTACTTTTTAATGGTAAGATGAATCCATAATGTGATCAATTGGAGAGAGAACAGGCGACTTACCTTGGGTGTACATTTATTGGACTATTGAGAATTTATTTTCTAATACTTTTTACTGATTGGTCTCTATAACTGATAAGGGCATGTTTTAGTCTTCTGACCAGGACATAATGAAGTCTTTTCTGACATTCTTCCTTGTCTACGTGAACTGATGAAAGTTTCTCTCCGTATGAACTCTCTTTGCTCAAGCAATATGAAGTAGATTATTGTGAGATGTTATTTGAACATTGTTGAGAACCTTTCACGGTTTCACCCATGTTATGCAATGCTTCATATCCTATCAATTTTAAGTTTATTCTAGAAACAAGTATGATGGAGTTCTATTCTTTGCTGGGTTAGGCTGCTATGGTAAACCTGAAAGGTGACTGCAGAAGATGCATAAGATAATTACATGACTGGAAAATGCATAAAAAAATTGATGGTGTGGGGTGACACCAAGACATTCATTGAGGGATGATATAACACTTGTGAAGATTTGTCATTCCCCAACAAGTATTTTCACTTGCAGCCTTATATATCATGCTTCTTCTACAATGATGCCCTAATTCAAAATATTCAGTTTGCTAATTCCGCCTGCTTAAAGCTCAGCTAAATGGCTGAAAGGACTCAAAATAAGCAGTAGATTAGCAAAAGGATTTTATCAGGCCCTACCAAATGACAGTAACAGTTTGCAGTTAGAATATTTATTACAAGACAAATAAAGATAAAGGAAAAGTATTGAAACTGAAGGTTCATTGCTAGATTAGCAAAGACATATTTAGTAACATGAGAATGTAAAAGAAACTAAAACATGCAATTGCAAAATTGTAGAAATCAATTGTTATCATCCAATCTATGGTTAGACAGAAAGGATGAACAAAATCACCAAGATATCACTCCATATTTTTTCATACTTGGTTGCCAGAAATTGATTTATCTAACTCCTACCTTTGTAATTTAAACCACAGAACACAAAATCAGAGAATTCTATACCCAAAAATGAAACCCAACATCAAACCCAGGTGACTCCATTTCTGTGACAGTCTCAGGCCACGCTGTGTCAGGAATTCACTGCCATACAGAAGGCATTCTCCCTTAAAACTCCTCAAACGCCTCCTTCCCCACTTGCCTCCGCCAAAACACTCAAATGGATACTTAAACAAACTCAGGTAATGCATGAAAATAAAATACCTGGGTATATCCTCTTCTGATATAAAATACCCGGAAGAGAGGAAAAATGATCCCATAATGCTTGAGGCTAAGGGCTTGCCCATGGTGTAGTTTGGCACCACAGCACTGAAACAGGCAACATAGAAGTTTGCCATCAAAACAGTCATTCAGACCATCAGCAGAAAATATAAAAATCCATCAATTTCCCTCCTTAATCCCACTAGCCAGTAGACAGGGGTTGTGTACAAAAGAGCTATGATTAATAGGTAAGGAAGGAACACCACGGTGTTTGATATTAGATATCATATATGAAGAGATTGTATATGCTCCTCTTGAGGTTTCTCTGATTAAAATCTGCAAGAAAATAGGCAAGGTTTCTGTTATGGAGGATAACGCGTAGGCTATGCTGATTGCTTAAAACCCAGTTTGATTTTCTAGCTTGAATTTCCTGAATTATTTCTTGGATTCATAAATGAAGTCCCAAATAAGAATCCAACAAGTAATGCTTGTATTTTTGTAGCAAATAGCTCTGTAGTTCTGAGGATGTTGGAAAATCTATGACACTATATTAGAACCTCGCTGAATAAACTGCTGTAGTAGCATAGTTTGTTATCTTCTTCGTTGTAATCATCGTTTGTTCTTCTGATCTGCTCATATTCTTGACTACATCTGAAATTGTCTAATTCGCTTTCTTCACTAGCCACAACTAAAGATTCAGCGTGTTAAATGGCAGACTCAAGCACATTGACATGCTGAGGTACACAATGGCCTGCAAATCTAAGCAGCTGGTGAAGATGTATGGATCCTTCATGAAGAACAGTACCATTTGCTAATAATAAAATCTGATAAACAGTTGAAGAATCCTGAAGCTGGGTTGGTGGATTGTCAAGACGATTGTCTTACCTTGCTTCACAGTCATTGAGTTGAGCAACAAGGCAATATGAAGTGCAGATGCTCATCTAGTCCTGAAGTTGGTTCATCAAGAAGAACAACCGGATCATCAAGAACAGCCAGGTCATAAACAATACCAATGCCAATCGAAGTCCTGTGCTTTTCCCCTATCTTTCGCCTCCAGAAAGGCCACATGTTAAATCACTGCCAATTTTTCATTGCAACATGCTCAATTTCAACTTCCTTCTACAGCTCTCTGATTCTAGCCATGTCCTTTTCAGGCCCACTGTGCAATCTCAGGCGAGCACCATAGAGAAGACTCTCCCCTGCAGTAAGAAGTGGGAATAAGACCTCATCCTGGGTGACATAGCCATATACAGTCCTGTAGTGTTTAGCATTCATTGGCATCTCATTCACAAGAGCATGACCTACACTCAATGGGATTACTCCACCTAGTATCTCCAGCAGTGTGGTCTTTCCTGCTCCACTTGGACCAGTTATGGTCATGATCTCCTCCGGTCTGGCTTCGCAATTCACATTTTTCAATATGCTTCTGCTGGGTATCTCATTCCAGCAAATGCAGCTGAAATAATCAACTTGGGGTGGTACCCTGTAAGAAAGTTTCTTGTTTTTTTATCTTAAATTGGGTTTTAGGTTCCTTTGTTGGATTTTCCATTGAAAAAACACAGAGATGGTGGTAAGATGTAGAGATACAGAGAGGTTGGATGAAGAAGATGAGTTAATTATCACACAAAACTGGAACTTTCTTGTATATGAAAATGAAGCAAATTAAATACTGCATAATTTCTCTGTCACGTACCTTGAAGCATGTGGACTCCTTCCCAAAACGATGCTGATCACAGATCCATTAAAGACCCTTATCTAATTTATTCCTAATTAACCGAATTTACAAATTTTTAATCCACAATTATGTGAATGTATAGTTTAAATCGAAAATGTGATAGCCATGGTTGCTTTTTGTTATATGTCCACTTTTAATCACATTTATAGACTAGATGGTCCGATATATAATAGATTTAATCAAAACTTATTTTTTGAAGTCTACTTTACTATAATCAATTAATCGCAGTATTATATACATAAAATGCATAAATTTACATATATAAAAGGAAATAAAACTTTTTAATACATAAAAATTTATATTATAATGCTAAGTAGCATAATGTATTGATCATTAAATCTATAAATTAGTCATAAGTTAATTTATGAACCTGTCAACAAAATTTTCTAAACCAACAAAAACCTAAATTAGATTCTATTAAGGAAAAAAAAAAAAAGAATACCTTTTTTTATTGTGATATCTTCTGAATTGCGAAATAGTTACTGCTACCATAAAACTGAAATTGTTAAACTCCTAAGGACATATCATTCCCTTTGTTCTCAGCATTTTTAGATTAAAATTGATTATTATAAATCTCATTTATTATTATTCTTTTGCCTTGAAATCAAAGCAATCAGGGTCCCAATCCACGGGCCCATGCACCCTCAAATGTATCACCGTCCGATCCAAGGGTCATCTAATCAAACGGTTACCACTGCCCCCATGCAGAACTGTTTCGGCGCTGCGTCGTCTGTGTCCTTTGAAGGAGGAAGCTGAGACAGACCTTCCTTTGGGTCTTTCTCTCTCTAACAACCCAATTCAGCAAAATTCGATTCTTTTCGTAATTTCTTCCTCACATCTACGCGTGCTCCAAAACCCAGATCGCTTGTTTTCTTCTTCCCAAATTTCTGTCATCAAGTTGCAAGCTTACGTTGTCGTTCAATCTTGGAAATGGAGAAGAAATCCGACATCAAAAAAAGCGTAGAAGACACCGAAGACACTGAAGCGGTAGAGCTTGTTCTTTTCCAAGTATCTGAATGTTACGTCTATATAGTAAGTGTGGCTATGTTCAAGTGAGCAATAATTGTGTTTATCTTGTACTTTTAGTAACCAGATTCGTGGGAATTTACTTGTCATGACTCAATGTATTTATTCTTTTTATAAATTGGCTTAGGAAATAGGTTTTAGTACGTTGATGAGAGTTAAATTTTCAGTAGAATCAACAATGATAGTTTCGACATCAAGTTAGAGTCTTGAGCTCTGAATTATAATCGACATCGAAGTCCGTTCCACCCCTTTTTGTGGCCTTCATGTGGATTTGTTTGATAAAATTGAAGCTAGTTCAGAAGCTATGCTGGCACTGCATATATAATTTGTTCATGTAAATTTACTATCAGTAATTAGCTGGTTGACCTTGAAACTCTGGCTTACGGTATTTCCCATTAATGCAGATACCTCCTAGGAAGACTGCAGCATCTTACAGGTTTCCGATCAAATTCAAATTTTTTCTTTGTGATCTGTCATGTTTTGATCTGTTTAGCACATCCTTAGCTCAATGTTTTATGTTTCTGACGTGCTCTTGCTTGATAAAGAAACCAAAATTGCTCGTGCCATGCTATTATTCCATTTTTGTATTGTGTGCCTTTCAACTCATTTTTCAGAAGGGTCCTCTATGAGGGGAAATTGATTTTCAACTCTTGACAGTTTGGTCCTGACTATTATATTCTTTTTCCTGCTTTATAGTTTCACTGCTGCACATGTAATTTCTGGATATTTATATTCGTGAAGTTCATTTCAGGGCTGATGAATGGGATGTCAATAAATGGGCATGGGAAGGGGTATTAAAAGTTATTAGCAAGGGAGAAGAATGCATTATCAGACTCGAAGATAAGAAAACTGGTAAGATCATATTAGAGCTACTCTGATTAGATTGTGAAGTTGTTTTTCTTTGACTAAAATTCCTTATATTCACTATGATTGAGCCTATTTAACCAGGTGAATTATATGCTCGTGCATTTTTAAGAAAAGGAGAGCCACATCCTGTTGAACCAGTTATTGACAGCAGCAGGTGGTTTGGTTTGACTGTTGGCTGCTTTCAGTTTTTTATTGTTTCGTTTTTTTTTTTTTAATCATGATGGTTACATAATCACACTTCTATTCTGCAGATATTTTGTCCTTCGCATTGAAGAGAACATAGGTGAGCCACTATATCTATATTTTTCTTCGCTCATTCTTTTCGGACTTTTTCTTCCCCTTTTTTGGATGCTTACTTGTTTATCTGGGGCTGGGTGTGACTGGCTATATAATGGATCATTTGATAGGCAAAGTTTTTCCTTTAAGCATTAAGTTAAATGTTTCCTCTACCATCCTCATTCTCCATTAGTCCATTGACCTAAGAAAATTGTTCATGAGAGATGATAGGTGTAAAGGAAAGAATCTGGACAAAATAACAGAATCCTTTCTGGCTTGTGCTTATGACTACTGAAAGGAAGTATAGTTAAATTGGTGATAAATCAATAGTTTTGTAATTCTTGTTATGAACCTGAATAATTTTCAATAAAGGAGGATAGACTGAAAGTCACTGAACTGTGCCACTATTTCATCACGAAATGTTCATAATATCAAGCTAGCTTTATTCAACTATAAATGTTTTCAATCTTTGTTTTACATAAACATTGCTGGGATTAGTTATGCGTTCTTATTGTCATGACTTTGGAAACTTCCTGGAAATCTTAATGATGATAGGCAATCTTCTGCATCTCATCTCTCCCATATTATCGTTGTTTGACATTTTATGTTGCACTGCTTCCCTTTTCTCCCCAAAACATTTGGTTTTAAAACATTTACCATTTTTTTGGACATTTCAAATTGATAGACACTGGTTTTGATTTCTCATGATCAAATATTGCTGTTTTTAGTCCACTCCCAATTTTTTGATACCTTTAAAGCTTGTTCCTTATTGTTTGCAAATTGAATAGGTGGTCGTCTTCGGCATGCTTTTATTGGCATAGGATTCCGAGAAAGAACAGAGGCTTATGACTTTCAAGCTGCCTTGCATGACCATATGAAGTATTCTCCACATCCCCCTATTATAGCTATCACCTTTTCTTGTGCTTTTATCTTCATAACCTAGTAGTTTTTAAACTCAGTTTTGTTCATGTTTCCATCAAAGTTGAATATCTTAGACTGCTTTTTGATAAAACAAATTTCTTTTCCTAAATTGTATGAAAGATATCTGAACAAAAAGAAAGCTGCTGAAGAGATGGAACAACATTATCAGCAAACTTCATCAGTTGATTACAGTTTGAAAGATGGAGAGACTCTTGTACTGCAAATTAAGAACAATGTGAGGAAATCTACATCCTTCTATTGTTTAGTGGGGAAGAATATACATCATTTTAGTTATGATGCATATTGTGACTTCTAAATCATTATCTGGTATTTGCAGAAAAGTAGTGGCACTGTGAAGTCCAAGTTTTTTGAGCAGGGTGTGAACGCCTCCTCAGAAGAAAAGGTTGATAAGAAAGAACCTGTACTTAGTATTAAATTGCCACCACCTCCCCCACCACCGGTTTCATCTCCTACTGCCACACAGAAATCTCCAACGACTTTTAGCCTTGAGAAGACTTCTAAAGATGAGACACCTAAAACAATCAAAGACAAAGATGAACATCAGGGTTCTCCTGAAAACCAAACCACGCAGGATATACAAGATGATGATTTTGGTGATTTTCAAGCTGCTAGTTAACCGTGTTTGTGATAATGACATGTCTATATGTAGTAGTTGGACCTTTTTCTTGTCTGCTTTGAGTTTGTGATGGATTGGAAATATGGAAAATTGAGGAATCCTCTTTCATCTGGTAAATATGAAAAAAAATGCCGATTTTAGCTCGGAGCTTCAGATTTGTTGTTGAGTTCAGATGCATTTCTAGTATTCTTCTATAATAGCCTACACAGTAATCTGGGAATCAACCTCTAAGCCTTGTGATTGTCTCCTTTAAGATTGCATGCCATTTGGTCCATTTCAAACAAAGTAATTTTACTTGAACTTTTGCATATTTACTACTCGACTCACAACTGTACATATATTGTGTTGAGCTATGCTATTTTCACGTCTGTATTACTACGTCTCATTTACATGTTCTCACACCAATTATGACTAATGGTAATTTGTTCAGATAGAAGTGTAAATCAAACATAGGAATACAAACATTAGTTTAGAATTTCTCTATTATGCAATGTGTGCAGTCGAGAAAGAAATTGTAATCAGAGAAGAGTGAGAGTATGATTTTTCTTCCAAACAAGAGTTTATATGTATGTCTCAGTTGTCATTTGAAAGTTGTTTTGTTTGATTCTTTGCCGTTTAAGTGTTGAAGATCAACAAGGGAAGAAGGAAACTGAAACCCATTTGTAGAAGGCAACACCCCTCGGACAGGGGAAGTGGAAAATGATATACTTTGTTTTAGCCGTACGTCAAAGCTATCTATTTCCCAAGAAATACATACTTATCATAGGAAATACTTTGTGTAATCAATCTGCCAAATTGTGTCTGAAACAAATACGAACGAGTAGAGTAAAATAAAGGTTTTTAATATCTGGAAAAAAAAAGATAAAGCTTATTATTTTATAGAAAAAAAAAGGAATGTTTTTTTTTTTTTTATGTGGAGCAATTTTTTTCTTGCATGTGAACGACATATAAACCAGAAAAATAAGAAAAATAATTATGAAAATAATTTCAAGAGCCACCTTCTTGAGGTGTAATTAAATTATCCAAATTTCTTGCTTTTTCGTTAAAGTAGCATCTAATTTATGGTTTTATATGTGACTATTAACCTAATAAAGCAACAAGAAATGAAATCAACACAATTTATCATCGCATTTTGCAGCCAAAAATAGGTATGCTTTCAAAGTTGGATTTTGACTGGCCTGACGCTAAGTATTTAAATCCGGCAAAAAGAAAAAGGCTTGAATTTTAGACAGCTAGATTTGTTGAAAATGAAATTTCATATCATATTTAAAAGTTGAAAGATAAATTTTCCTCTCAATATACAAATTTCATTATAGATATAAGATATTTTTCATATTTATTATAATGTTCATGTTTGAAATTAATTGGATGCTGCTAACTTTAGTTACATAACTAACTTTTATTTAATTTGAAAACTATATGCAAAGCCACTTTATAAGGTCAAAAAATACACTATAAATCATAATAAGGCTTTTTTTTTATACATCGATAATAAGGAGACTCAAATCTAAAATTTTCAATATATTATTTAAATTCATCATCATTGAATCATTACTTATTGACTTATCATTATAATAAAATTGAATAAAATCAATAATTAACTATTCAAAATTCAAAAATATGTGATAATATCTATGTCAAGTATGAAATTCATCAGATTTAATGACTTATTATGAGTTTCTAATTGAAGTAATATAAATAAAGAGAGATTCATAGTGAAATGCTCCAAACTCAATGAAACAATATGGTACCCAAAGAAGTCAATAAAACAAAACAACAGTAGAAGAGCAAATAAATTAATTGGGGCACCATTAAGCATAAGAACAAGCCGGTGGACCACACAAAATAGCATAAGAAGATTACAGAGAAAATGAAATGAAAACAACAAGTGGATGGGATGGGCGGATGTGATTTAATGTACCAAATAAAGTATGTATGAAGATACACGTGTTGGACTTATGGTTTGCAACCAACAAACCCCACCCCCCAGCCAACCGAGTCTCTACTCTATACGTTTCCCTTTTCTCCCATCGGAAACCTTCCTTAAATTTCTTTTCTTTATTTTATCCGATTTTTTTCTTTGTTTTTTCTTTGATGATTTTGCTTCTCTGGTCCGCTTAAAGGCTAAAATAACGCTGGGTGTGACTCCTTCAGCTGCCGTCTCTGGGTTTATCTGTCTGTTGAAACAAGTAAGTTCTGAGCTTTCCGTGAACAACTCTCCGTTCTGCTTTTGCTTATCTCCCCTTTAATTTCTTCGGGTAATATTTAATAAATGATATTGTTTTCTGATGAAAAGTTCCCTCTTTTTTTCTTTTTTTTTATAGGATTATATGTGGTTATGGTGGTACGCCTTTCTTTTTTCAACTTAATTTTTTAGGTGTCTTCTATTTTTTTGGCAAATTCATGCTTGTTACTGTGTTATCTATGATAATTCTGAGGAAGTAAAGTTGTTCTTCCCATGAATACATATGTTGTTTGTCTTTCTATTTTTATGTATTTATGTTCTCTTTTTTCTCTTTTTCTAGTGAGGGAGAAGTTTTAGAAGTTGTGGATTATGTAGGATAAAATAGTTAGCGTCTTGGATTGTGCTAATTATTAGTCAGGGATCTAATGGTAAAAAAGACAAATTATTTGCTCGTCCTGTTGTTGGTAGAGGAAAGTTGGGGTTTTGAGTTTGACATTATCATGAAACAATCTATTTCCATTGTG